>LPNX010758429.1:0-22370 GCA_001517045.1 Pseudotsuga menziesii | reverse complement strand
ATAGCAAGTAATGCTGAAAAATGACATCCCAATTTATTGATCACCAAACAATAGAATCAACTAAGAATAAATTCTAGTTCAAAAATTAAGGAACTTCTAACCAGCTAGTTTATAACTTAATCTGCATCTACCTTGAAGACACACTAGTAATTTGCATTGATATACAAGGAAAATTCATAGTAGATATATACAAACATATCCAAACATTAACAAAAAATGCTTGCAATGTCAAATTTTTTGAAAGTTTACCCACAATTATGCATCAATATCATTAGGGCCTTCACAACACCTCAAGCCAAACATATATTGAAAACGAATATGCATGGAAACCATTACCACAATCGATCAACAAACTAAGAGACTATGTTCTGAACCCCAAATATTAGTACAAATATGCTCAAATGATTATATGACCTAAACTAACCTTCTCATATTAGATTTGATCACTTGGTTTATTAGACAGATGTTACCAGGTTCCCCTCATTGATATTGAATTATCTTTGACATTTCGCATGAACGCTTTAATCCTTGCGTAATGTATAACTGTTCTCCCATTGTTGGAATAGTGATAATTCCCACGTGGTGCTTACTTGTATGACCAAAAGGATACTTCGGATATTGTGTTTTACCTTTGCACTTTTTAACCTTCTTTCACACTCTTACCTCATTTTATAGCTTACCCAAGATTTCTATTCTAATGTCCCCTAAAACTGAAAATAACAAAAAAATTATTAGGCTAGTCAAAACTACCTATGCTAGACATTATTTGAACTTGTGTGGAAAGTGTCGTGCTTTGTTTACTATACTATAGAGTTGTAAGTTGTTCTTGCATTCTGCTTTCATATTTCTTGATGTCATTATTATAGTATTACTTACATTGTCGTGATGTTAATTACTATTTGGATCTATGGTTACACATTGATGAGTATGTTAGATATTTTATTATGTACCTCATTGATTATAACATTTGATTACTGTCGTATACGCAATTCTGACCGATCTTTGTTAATGGAAAAATGGGTGGAGTGGCGAAACTAGTTTCCCTTGTAACCACCTGAGAGGTAACTATTTTCCACTTGGAAGCTGAACGGGCCAAGCGGTCTGTTTTGTCACTAGCACTCGGTGTTACAGATCTATCCTAGTGGTGATACGCTAGTTTTTTAGATGATATTTATACCAGGATGAGTGGTTTACTAGCCCGTGTTGCACGATTTGTTATTATTGTGTTTACAGGCTCTACGATAGTGACTTGGTCACTACTGCACTTATTATTCATGTGACACATACTTACTATGGTATATTACTTATGACTTTTTTCATGCTCTAACATAGTTTTAAATAGTTGGATTATGATATTTTAAAACCTTGGCTTATAGTAATCCATTACATATTTCATATGTCATGGGATTAGGGCTTAAACCCTATGTAATTCAATACACAAATGGGGTTTATGTAAAACACATGGTTTTGAAACAACATTTATATGGTTGGCATAAACTATATGATTATGGGTTTTGAAAGCGTTATTTGAGGCTGGGGTGGCGACATAAATGTGCATGGGGAAATGTGGCACCCAAGCTTAGGGATTGGCTCAGACATTAGTTTGGGTCAATCACATCCTAGGCGTGTGAGCTCTGCATCTTTGTTATATGGGGGTGTGATACTTTGAAGGTTTGGATACAAATGATAGGTATGTAACCATTACTGGTTTTGGCATCATTGGTGTCTATTTGGTTTGGTTCCTAAGTGTACTTCTCATCATGGCCTCTTCTCTGTGTTTGCAGGTTGCAAGGTGTGGAAAAAATCGTGGGTCGTGGTATCTCTTTGGGTGAATCCATACCCATTCAGGTAAGCCTCCTGTAACAAGTGTTTAACTTGTTCCCGCATTTTTTTTAGTGGTTGAAAAAGAGTTAATACTTGTCTTGAGTTTGAATTCTTGGATCTAGTTACTCATGGGTGCATTCTGGGATGGGTTCTAACTATAAATTTAATGAGTACAATGTTAGTAATGTGATAGGGCTTGGGGTTTTTCTTGTGGGGGTTTAGTTCCTTCATTCCGTAACTTTAATGTATTATGATTCTGGTAATGGAAAGGTTGTGTGGAAAAGTGACTAGGTGGTTCTTGATAGACTATGCATAATGTATATAAGTTTATTTTAATGGAAATGCAGCAACACCATTGCTTGCAATGGTGCATGGCCGAGTCTAAACAACTGTGTAACTCCTCGTTGGTTTTGATAATGACTATGTTTATATATGTAAATAGTGAATGCATACTGTGTTGATTTCATGGTTTATAATTCTTATTTAATGGACTATGTGTAAACGAAATCCTTGCTTGAATTACTTTTATGGTTAAACGTTGACATCATGTGGCCTTTGGGGTCCATGCCATATGTGGCATTCGCCTTCCCCCCAGTAGAGATGCAATAGTGTATTGGACACTTGCATTAACATTTTGTATGGATGAAACTTGATTATGGATAAATATTTGTGTGTAAATACAATAGGCATGACATGGTATAACCCTTCCATGGTGTCATTTCTATTCTTATATTTTTTGATAGGGATGTGTTAAATTTTAAGGGCTTTTTTAAAATGTAGGGCTGAGGCCCATAGTTATAGCGTGTACATTTTATTGGGTCTTTCGTCCTCTGTGTAAAGAATACCTTCCTAGTTAAGAGGGAGTGTTGATGTAATTGTAACTTCAGAATGTATTCACTTGTATTTCTTATTTATTGTAACCTGATGTTCATTCCAGGATGTATTGTAATGTATTTGAGTCATGTCATACCCCAATGTTCTGATCGGGAAGTTTCTATAATGAGAAATTCATGTCAAGTCATTGTGGGTAACCCTCTTATTGGTCAAGGGTTAGAGTCCCCACAGTTGTGGGGCCATTGGGTTATTAGACTATCCTAGTGAATTCGACCCTAGGTGAGTCATTGTAAGTCGGGGCAATAGTCCCCACCATTTTGTTACCCTCCTATTGGTCAGAGGAGGCAAAGTCCCCACAAGTGGTGGGGCACTAGGGTTATTAGACACTCCTAGAGATGTCGGCTCTAGTAAGTAATTGTTAAGTGAGGTCGACATGTTGGAGTGCACTTCAAGTGAATGAAAGAATATAAATAGAGGGTAAGAGCCTCTCTATTTATCACTTGCAACAATTACACTCACTCATTGAGGGCGCATGAGTGAGAGAGGAGAATCTCTCTCAGTATGAGAGAGAGAGGCTGCTGCTCTCAGGAGATCATCTTACTGTTTTCTGGTTTTACCTTTTGTGTTGATTTTATCTCTAAGGAAGTTGCGGGGTTTTATCCTTTATGGTTTCCCCAAGGAAAACTCTTTTTGTCTCTTGTCTCTTGTGATGTGCTTAGGTTTTATTGTTGTGCTTGTTATTCTCTCAGTGAAAAGATCCTAAGATCATAATGCTAGCTTACATGATGAAAAACTAACATGGAATCAGAGCTAACCTGAGAAGAAGACATTGTGCAGCTACAGAAGCTAGGGATTCTTAATTTTTTGGTCTCTCTCCACAATCTATCATCCAAATCATGCTAGGCTAACTCTCCATTGAAGGGTGCATCTTTCTGTCGAAGCGGAATTCGATTCCTAGCATTTTTAGTTTTCGATGCGGAAATTAGGGCTTTCTACAGAAGAGGAATTTTTGAGTGAGACCAAAATAGGATTGTTCTCCTCATCAAAACTAAAGTTTAGAGACCTGGATCAAGAAATTTGGTTGGGTGAAACTCCGGTAAAGTCAAACCCTAGTTTGACCCCGAGCTAGAAAATCCCTAAATACTAAAACTGCTAAGTTTTGGTACATTTGCTATATCCCGATATTGGTGAAGTATCAAGATCGAAAAATTGCAGGGGCCGAAGCTAAAATCTGGAAGAACATTTTATTCAAAATTTAGCCTCATATTCGCTACATTCCAGGATCTATGATCCCTCCAAGTTAGGGTTCCACCCTCTTTCAGAATTCATCCCTAAGCGGGATACCTGGGGAGAATTGCAATATCATGGGCTACGAAGGTCCAAATGGAATTCCTGAATATTTTCCAAAAGGGAACAGAATCAAACTTTGGTGGTATAAATATCAGACTCAGAAGATGAACCAGCGACACGTGGCATGTCGTACAACTTCATTGTTCTGAACAGTCTTGTAACAGGTCACCTTGGGAAAATGATCATAAATCCAAACTGGTTAAACCAATTCTGATGAAACCTATGGTGTTGGATCAAGGACATGCGAGGTTATCTTAGTACGAAATTGTAGACATAGAGGAGTAGTAATTTCGGAGATATCACTGAAACAGTAAGAGACATTTCTGGAGAAGAAATTGGAAAATTAGGGCTTCCTGTTCCGAGAGCTTCCCTCCACTGTTTTCAGAAAAGGAGTACATTGGACAGCTCCATTTGAAGAGATCTATCTATCTATCAAATCAAATCTGAAATATTCCAAGTTTTTAAAATTAGGGTTTCTGTGACAAACCCTAGATCAGCTAGCTATTTTCATTTGAGGTTCTAATTTCAAAGTGATCTATCACATCATCTTGATGATAAGCTTGGTGAAGCTGACAACTTCCAAGCATGGAAATATATGATCTCTCTGAATAAAATGAATTGGACACCTACATGAGTAGAGAGGTTCCAGTTTCAGGGGGAGATGAGGCTAGAAGCCTTACACAAGAAGAACTTGGTCAAGGCTAAGAAGATCATGGTTGATTCATTCATGGATCAACTTGTACCACAAGTGTCTTCCCTGAAGACACCGAATATGTTTAATTCCTTGACCAAGATATTTGAAGGGAAGAACATACATCAGAAGATCTTAAGAAACCAGTTGAAGAATGTGAAGATCTAGAATGCAGAGACCATGCAATCATAAGAGTCTCTCAAATCAAGAACAACTTGAAGTGGTAAAAGAAGAAGTGAAGAATGCAGAAGTGGTGATGGCCACCTTGAATGGCCTCCCAAGATCATGGGATTCATTCATGTGAGGAATGTGTGCCAGAAGGAAGTGATTACTTTCAGCAGACTTTGGGAAGAAGAAGATGCTCTACCCATAAGAAGAGAAGATAAGATGGGAGCAATTGAAGATCAGGCTCTCACCATCCAAAGAAGATCCCTCAAGCAATGAGGAATACAAAGGAATCAACTCTGGAAGAACCTCTTATCCATCCTAGCATTTGGATAAGAAATGATGCTATCATGAATGAAGAAGACGATGAAGCTGAAGACTCAAGAAGGAGTATACCCACGTAACAAATAAAGATAAGTATTCAATTGTCATTTCATGATATTATTTTGTTATGCATTTATTTATATTCAGTTGATGTATTATGCATGATAGGATGTTTGCATTAATGACAGTATACTACTAATATGCATGTGATGGGTAAGTAGCTCATGGTTCTATACAACTCTCGATTGCTACTTATCTAGAATGAAACCTCTTTGCAGACATATTGGATTAGTGCACAGTCACAATGTTGTCCTGATAGAGATGGAAGGCATCTAGAAAGTTTCAGTGAGATATGGATGAATGTTGTATTGGCTAAAGTAGTTGCATGACCATATATTTATGCATAAGAACTTGCCAGTATAAATATTCCTTATGAAATGTTTCTAAACATACAAATGCATTTGACTTGTAGGAAAGACCGCATACATAATCACCTACAAGCAAAGAAGAATGAAGACTTCTTCTGAAGAACAAGTGACGATAGTTCAAAGACAAAGAATAATATGATGAGTGTAGTGACATCATTGATGCAAAACCTTCCAGCCACAAAGAACAAGGGGAAGACCAGTTCAAGAAGAATGATATCAGGGCACAGTATCGAGACCTAAAGAGAAGTTCGTAGTTCCATCATGTAGTAGATGGAAACATCGTGGGATACAAAGCAAGATTCGTAGCACGAGGTTTCTCACGAAAAGAAGGCCTAGACTATGAAGAGACATTTTCAGCCAGTAAGAGTTTAAACACATACATGATGAGCCTTATGAAGATCTTAACCTTTGCTAAAAGGTTGAAGATGCAAGTCTATACACTAGATGGATACATAGAATACTAGTAACGTAGGAAGCTACTTGTCACTCCAGTACAGAATGTTTTCAGTGCATAGAGGACAAAAGACAGAGGGAGTATGATGCTTCGCTTTAGAGGGAGTGACTACAGAATATCTTGAGGTTCGACATGGTACGACAGGAGGGGAAGATTACTAATGATTCTAGGCTTTACTGAGAGTAAAGTTGATTCCAACCTTTGCTTCAAGGTTGAAGATGGAAGACAAGTGATGCTCCAATTATGTGTCGATGCACTATTTTCTAGGCATGGAGGTGTGGACAAGGGAAGTATGCAGTAGAGATCCTGAATAGATTCAAGATGATGGACTACATGACCAATTCTATGGCATCGAATATGAATCTATTGAGTGATGCCTCATCAGAGACAGTTGATGCTACGATGTATCTTCAGATGATTGGGTCATTGATGTACCTGATGAACATGAGACCAGACATTTGCTTTGCTGTGAACACCTTGAGCCAGTTCTTGACAAATCCAAGAAATGTTCACTTGATTGTTGCAAAGTATATTCTGAGGTACCTAAGGGGTACAATTGATTATAGGATCAAGTATGATGCGAATCAAAAGATTAACCTAGAGGGTTATGTTGATTCAGATTGGGCAGGTAGTGCCATCGATAGGAAGAGCACTTCAAGGTGTTGCTTCAGTATGGGATCAGGTGTGATCTCTTGGTTTAGCATGAAGCAATCCTATGTGGCACTGAGTACAGCTGAAGTAGAGTATGTCGCAGCTTGTTTAGCTAGTTGTGAGGAAATATGGATGTGGAAGCTACTGTCTAATATATTTGATCTCCAGTTGGATGCTACATATATACATTGTGACAACCAGAGTTGCATGAAGTTGTCATAGAATCTAGTGTTCCATGAAAAGTCGAAGCATATCGAGATCAAGTATCACTATATCAGGGATATGGTGTAGAGAGGAGTAGTGAAGCTCCAGTATGTTGTGACGGAGGAACAGATAGCTGATGCATTGATGAAGCCATTGGCTAGGCTGAAGTTTGAGTACTTCAGGGAGAGGCTTGGTGTTCTCCAGATCAAGGTTCCGTCCAAGAGAAAGTGATGAGACCCATAGCCATTCTGACATGGTGAGAGGATTGGTTCCTTTCATGGTCAGATGTAAGGGCTGATCGATTCTGTCATGGTGATAGGGTTGCTCCCTTTCATGTCAGATATGAGTGCTGGCCATTCTGTCGAGTAGGACAGATGTAAGGGAAATTTCCATTCTAGGAATGGAGGCACCTGGTCAGTTACCAGGAACACTCAGTGTATTACTGAGTATCCATTCTGATGTGATAGAGGGATGTGTTCCCACTTGATCAGATGTAAGGGCCAAACCATTTTTTCATGGTTAAAGGATTAGGTTCCTCCCATGTTAGATGTGACTGTTGGCCATTCTGTCGAGTAGGACAGATGTAAGGGTAATTGCCACTCTCTGGGAGAGTGGAGGCACCTGCTTCGTTACCAAGTAGCTCAGTTTGGGACTGGGGGCCATTCTAATAAGGGTGTAGGATTCAGTTCCTACCAGGTCAGATGTGAGTGCATGCCCTTCTGACGAGGGTGTAGGATTTGGTTCCTACCAGGTCAGATGTAAGTGCAGAAATATTCTATCACTGTGAGCAAGATGTGATTCCAGCCTGGATGAAAGTATGGAAATATTTCATCACTGTGAGTAGGATGTGTTCCCGCCTGGATAGAATTCTTCCATCATTGTGAGTAGGATGCGATTCCAGCCTCGATGAAAGTATGGAAATCTTTCATCACTGTGAGTAGGATGTGTTCCTGCCTGGATGGAAGTATGTCTTTCTGATGAGTAGGTCAGATATAAGTGCTAAAGCCTTTTCATGGATGATAGTAATGTCCTGTCATGCTAGTGATTGTGAGTGCTGGGCCTTTCTAATGTGATTGTAGGTTTCTACATGATCAGATGTGAGTGTTGGGCGTGCCTTTTTGATGAGTAGGTCAGATGCAAGTGCTGGGTGAAGACCTACAGGATGGATAGGCCTACAAATAGCATGAAAGAAGGCTAGTTCTGTATAACTTCCTATGATGAGATAGTACACACATGATGATGACCAGATGTGATCCAGATTGAGCTATGATCCATATTTAGTTATGATTATTCCGAGAGATCTAGATCGAGTGATGATCTAGATCCAACAGTGATGATCGAGATCGAGTGATGATATAGATCCAATAGTGATAATCTAGATTGAGTGATGATCCAGATCCAGTCCAGTGATGATGATCCAGATCGAGAGATGATCCAGATCTAGTAATGATGATCCATATCGAGTGATGATCGAGATCTAGTGATGATGATTCAGTGATGATGATCCAGATCTAGTGATGATCTAGATCCAAATGAAGATGACTTACAGATGAATATCAATTGAAGATGAAGATGACTTGAAGATGACGAAGACCTAATGATGACCCAGATGATACAGAGAAGAAGACTTGTGCTTATAAATTGTGTCGAGAGAATACCTTCCTAGTTAAGAGGGAGTGTTGATGTAATTGTAAATTCGGAATGTATTCACTTGTATTTCTTATCTATTGTAACCCGATGTTCATTCCAAGATGTATTGTAATGTATTTGAGTCATTTCATACCCCAATGTTCCGATCGGGAAGTTTCTATAATGAGAAATTCATGTCAAGTCATTGTGGGTAACCCTCTTATTGGTCAAGGGTTAAAGTCCCCATAGTTGTGGGTCCCTTGGGTTATTAGACTATCCTAGTGAAGTCGACCCTAGGTGATTCATTGTAAGTTAGGGAAATAGTCCCCACCATTGTGTTACCCTCCTATTGGTCAGAGGAGGCAATGTCCCCACAAGTGGTGGGGCACTAGGTTTATTAGACACTCCTAGAGATGTCAGCTCTAGTAAGTAATTGTTAAGTGAGGCTGACATGTTGGAGTTCACTTCAAGTGAATGGAAGAATATAAATAGAGAGTGAGAGCGTCTCTATTTATCACTTGCAACACTTACACTCACTCGTTGAGGGCGCATGAGTGAGAGAGGAGAAGCTCTCTCAGTATGAGAGAGAGAGACTGCTGCTATCGGGAGATCATCTTACTATTTTTTGGCTTTACCTTTTGTGCTGATTCTATCTCTGAGGAAGTTGCGGGGTTTTCTCCTTTATGGTTTCCCCGAGGAAAACTCTTTGTGTCTCTTGTCTCTTGTGATGTGCTTATGTTTTATTGATGTGCTTGTTATTCTCTCAGTGAAAAGATCCTAAGATCATAATGCTAGCTTATATGATGAAAAGCTAACAAAATAGACCCTATAGGAGTTGTCCCTACGCTGTTTATGGTTGTGAGGGTTTATAAAAATGTATGGATTTGATTTGGGCATAACACCTACAGAATCGATCCTACGACCTCTGTGTATTTATATTTATGGTTTTAATAAATGTTGTACATAGTATTATGGTTGATTTAACCATGTTGAGGATTTTGTTATGGCATACGATTCTTATAAAGTAGTTTGTAAGTATTTAAAGGGTTTGTTTGTTTATATATGCACTAGTTTTATTATGTTGATAGCTTCTTTACTGCATATGATTTTGTGGATGTAGTGGTATGATAAAACGTGGTTTGATTTAATGTGGATTATTATTTATATTCTAACAACATTAGATGGTCTTGATATTCGGACTATCGATTTGTTTTATGGATTTATTTGTTTAATGGGAAGAGATAATGTTTATCCTTGGTTCTTGGTAGAATTATATATATATACCCTGAGAGGTCTTTGCTAGTTTTTATCCTAGCTTTAATACTTTGAATTTATGATTATCTGAAGTATAGAATAATGTGTGTATAATGTTGCTTATTTAGAATGTTGTTATGTTTGTACTTTGATATAATATAAATGATTTGTTTATTAGGTTATGTTTACTATATTAGTTAACTGTATTTTATATTTATGTTTTCTTAAGCTTAACCTAAATTTGTCTTTCATTCCTAAAATATAGTTATGTTGGCAATATGAAATCTGGCAGTAGAGTTCATAGGTAATAAACATAGAGGTAGTGTTAGAGTAATTTCTAGGTTTTAGGAAAAACAAAGTTTAAGCTATAAGAAAATGTAGAAATAAACCCTAACTATTTCTTAATCACGAATTAATTTAAGCACATAGGGTTTATACATAATTTGTAAACCCCTTCAATATTTTGACAAGAAAACAAGTGTAAACATAGGGTTAGAAATATAAGATAAACACTTGCATATTCTAACCAGAACTTATACTAGTTCCTAATTGGACTTTTACAATTATTATAATATTTAATTTTCTTTTAGTAATAATAATAATAGATGGATATTTTCCTTCTTTCTTACATTATTAATATTACTACCATGCTTACTCTTTATACATACCATGTATAAAATATATAACAATATATTATTTGTTAACATTTGTCTTTGGGTATCATATATATGATCCCTAAACTTATAACACTATCTTCATTAAGGTCACAGGTAGTTGGTTAGGTCTACTAGGCTAGGAAACTATAAACATCCTTGCATGTTGGATTCCCTCATATAACATGGTAGTTCTTCAGTACTTGATGAAATACAGAAATTTGAAATTTCATTTAATCACTTATAAATAAGTCAGATGAGATCAATATTTTTCTTGATTCGTTTTCACTCGAAATAATTAAGTATTTTTAGTAACTCCTAGCACTTATACAAATCCCATACTCAATGCTAAAAACATAGAGTTACAAACTTAGCTCAATTCTAGAGCTCCTCGCTCAACACTAATGCTAGGATGTATTTGTATGATACAACTAGGGATACAATGGCCAAGGATCCGATGTTCCAGAGCTTATGCTTAACACCAACATGGAAGGCTACAGGGATTATGCCCAACACTTCCAATTTACCTTTTCATGTGTTCCCTGGCTTTTTGTTTAACACAAATGTCTCAAAACTTATGTTCTCCATAGTTTCTCACTCAACACAAATATAAGTACTCATGTGCTCCAGAGCTTCATGCTCAACACATAACACCAATTTACCCATGTGCTCGAGAGATACTTTCTCAACACAAAACATGTCATCAACCATGTGCTTTAGGGTCCATGCCCAACAAAAGAAAAGACATATATATCATATACAATTGGCTTACACCCAATATATCAAACAAATCATCATGTTCGTATGTAGTGGGGTCTTTGACCTAGTATATCAAAATAAAACATCAAGGTAAAATCATATTCTATGGGGCTCATGCCCATAATTGTTAGGTCCAAAATTTGGGATATTACATCCCTGCCAGCTTAGAACAACACCATCCCTGGTGTTCTAGGGACTCAACATTGAAATCATGAAACAAGGAGGGGTAAGCCTTTCTCATGGTGGCTTCATTCTCCCAGTAGCCTCATCGTCTTCGAAGTTCTTCTGTTGCAATTTCAACTGGAATATGGTTCACTTAGTGAGCTACACCTCTCTCTTGTCCAATATATGAAGAGGTTCATGGGAAAACTCCCCTTCAGGTTCCATCTGTAGTAAGGACCAATCAATCAGATATTTAGTATCATAAACATATTTCTTTAATAAAGATGCATGGAAAACATTATGAACTCTTATGTGAGTGGGTAAAGGTAGTTCATATGCCATTGGCCCTCTCTTGGCCAGTATATCAAAGGGCCCACAAAACCTATATGCTCATTTAACACACCTTACCAAGCTCAACGAGCTCCGTTTTGATTTTACTTTCAAGCAGACATGGTTGCCTATTTGATAATATTTATCTTTCCTTTTATTATCCACATAGATTTTATGGCCGTCTTGTGCTTCTTTAAGGTTCATCTAAACCTTGGTAACCAATTGTTCCAAGTCCTTTAACAAGTCAGGCCCTAACATCAGTCAATCCATCGGGCTATCCCAAAGAACCAGTGTTCTACACTTCCATCCATAGAGTACCGCAAAGGGGCTCATCTTGGTGGAAATCTAGTATCCATTGTTGTACGCAAACTCTAAAATATGCAGGTAATCTTCCCACTTAATGGGGTTGTTCATGACATACATCCTAAGCATGTCCTCAACAATCTGGCTTACCCTTTTTGTTTGCCCATTTTTATGTGGGTGATAAGCAGTACTAAAGTTCAACTGTGTCTCTAATCCGGAGAATAAATATCTCCAAATTTTTTTGGTAAACTTAATATCTCGATCCGAGATGATTTTCTTGGGTATCTAGTGCAATCTAAATATCTCCTTAAATAAGATATCGACAATGTGTACTGCCTTGTAGGCCGACTTCACTAGAATGAAGTGTGCTGCTTTTGACAATTTTTAAACTACTACAAAGACAGAATCATTTTGTTTCTTACTCTTAGGTATACTAGTGATAAAATCCATACTAATGACCCCACACTTCCATTCCGAAATGGGTAATGGCTGCAGCAATCCCAAAGGATGCTAATGCTCAGCTTTAACCAGCTGACATTCTTGCATTAGAGGAAATTTGGGGTCTAAAATGGGCCTTAGAAGAAAACGTGGCAACAATAAGTTCTTGTGAGTTGGAATTCAAGAACCAATAGAATTTCAATAAAATGAGTCAACCATAATGGTTGAATTGACTTATTTATCATAAAAAAAAAACTACTTTTTGTGTGCGTATTTTTGACATATCTCCCTGTGTTTTTATTGAAATTTCGATCAAGAGAGCTTGTTGGATGTGGAATTTGATTCTACATCCAATGAGTACCCACACTGCATAATTTTGACAGACCCCTCTACCCAAAAAACAAGAAATGTTTGAAAAAATGTGATGATGATGTCATCATCACATTTTTTCAGGTATTTCTTGTTTTCTGGGTAGCGAGGCCTATCAAAAGTATGCAGTGTGGGTACTCCTTGGATTTGGAATCAAATTCCTCATCCAAAAATCTCTCCCAATTGAAATTTCAGTAAAAACATAGGGAGATATGTCGAAAATACGAACACAAAAAGTAGTTTTTTTCTTTCTTTCTCCAAAATGAATTAATATTATTTTATTATTTTAAATATTATTTTATTATTTTCCTTAGGAGGCCCATTTTATACCTCAAAATTCCTCTAATGACATTTCACGATAAAAAATGCAATGTCATCCTTTAACTTAGGCCATAAAAAGTGTCTCTTAACGTCAGATATCATCTTTTGATATCACGGATTCCCCGAGTAGGCTGTTCGATGAAATTCTATGAGATTGTTGGACCAAATATCCCCTCATTCTGGAATGTACAATCTCTCCTTGGACCATAGTAGTCCTGTTTTGTCTACCTTGTAGTATTTTTTTTGTTGAAACAACCTACCCTCTTGGACCTTCTTGAGGATTTCTACATAGAAAGGGTCAACTCTGTTGGTCACTCTAATCGTCTTGTGTAAATATGAATCTGTTCAACTAAAAGTCACCTCATATATCATATGAGTTCATCAGATAAAATAATTAGAAATCTTTTTCTCTTTGCCCTTAATATGCTTTAGCTCGAAATGGTACTCACTACGGAAATCCAACCATCTGGCTTGCCTAACATTCAGATCTTGTTTCTTGAATAAATACTTCAGAGTCATATTGTTTGTTTTCAGAAGGAATTTCCTTCCCATGAGGTAGTGTCTCCACATCTTCAAGGCATAGATGATGGCTTCCAACTCAATATCATGCATGGGGTAGTTCTACTCATGTTATTTTAACTTTCACAATTCATAATAGATTGCATAATCGTTTTGCAAGAGGACTCCTGCAAGTCCTTCCTTGCTTGCATCTGTGCAAACAACGAAATCTTCATCGGGATCTGTAATTTGCAGTATCATTGCAGTAATCAGAAGCTCCTTAATCTTTCAAAAACTTTCCTCATAGTTAGTCGTCCATAAGAGCTTATTTTCCTTCCTTTGCAAAGTGGTCATGGGACAAGATATTCTTGAGAAGTTCTCATTGAACTTTTGATAATATTTGAATAATCCCAAAAAGGACCTAATGTTGATGACACTAATAGGGATAGGCTAATATTCTATGGCTCTAATATTTTATGGGTCCATAACTATCCCTGTCTTGGAGATAATGTCACCCAAGTACTGTGTCTGTGGTTTGAAAAAATCACATTTACTAAAATTGGCGTAAAATGGTGTTCTTGTAACACCCGTAGTACTCTGCGAAGGTGTTCCTCATGCTCCTCTTTACTCTTAGAGTAAACTAGGATGTAATCTATAAAGACCAAACAAACTTATCCAGATATTTACTGAATATAATGTTCATCATACACATAAAGTTTCAAAGGTGCATTGGTCAACCCAAACGACATTACTACAAACTCGTAGTGACCGCACCTTGTACGAAAGGAGATTTTGTGAATATCTTTGTCACGAATCCGTACCTGATGGTACCCAGATCACATGATGATATTTGAAAATATCTTGGCTCCTCCTACTTGATCGGACAAGTCATTGATCCTATGGAGTGGGTATCGGTTCTTGATAGTCATCTTGTTAAGCTTACGGTAATTGATGCACATCTGCATCGTACCATCATTTTTATTTATGAATAGTATCGGTGCTCCCCAAGGGGACATTCTTGGTTGGATATATCCTTTCTTTATAAACTTCTGCAACAGTAGTTTGAGTTCCACAACTCTGGTGCACTCATGCGGTAAGGGTCTTTTAAAGCCAGAATTGATCCTCGTGTCAGTTCTATGGAAAATTCTAGGTCTCATTTCGGAGGTAATCCTAGGATTCCCCAGGGAATATGTCCTTAAATTCTACAAGAACTGGAAGATCCTCTATGTTTTTTTCTCTCTCAGCCTCTATGTCTTGGATATTTACTGCAAACAACTTACAGCCTTTCCTAAAGCACTTCTTTGCTTGTAAAGAAAATATATTCCTTACAAAAACTTTCTTTGGTACGCCTTGAATCTTCACTTGATTCCCTTGGATATCTGTACACAAGATGGAATTTTGTAATCAATCGAGCATGAGATGGTGTTGTTCCAACAAGTCCATGCTGATAATTATATCATACGATCCTAAGGGTAGGATGTTCAAGTTTACTTTTGTAGGAAAACCATTCAGGTTTACCTCGCAATATTTAACTATTTTTGAAACATTCCATTTTGTACCCATGGCTAATTGTACCAACCAAGGTTTATCATGTTTTACTTTTCCTAGTTTACATAGATCAACCATTTTAGGTGATACATAGCTTCAGCAAGCACCAATGCCAATTATTATTGAAATAGAATTGTTCAAGATCTTACCTTCTATCTCAACCATGGTAGCGTAATGGTCTTCCTGTCAGGCATCCAAGGCTACATAAAGCCGTGGTGTTCCAGCTATGTCCTCTGCTGTTGGTTCTTCTTGTAAGTTCTGCAAGACCCCATTGGTCTTGTTCTTAAATTCTCACAACGATGAAGAGTAATCTACACTCATTAAAGGCCCAATGACACAATCGAACCCAATGGAAAATGGGAAATCCTAACTAAAAGTGATATACTCTCATAATTTGACCCAACGACCCAATGGAAATGGGAACCCCTAACTAAAACTGATCTATTATCATAACTTTATATATCAAATGAGGTTGTAGAAAAAGAAAACCAAGGTGATATTTAGATCGGTCGGGGAAGCGTCGGGTCTCGTATAGCGAGAGTTTGAAGTGAAAATTGAAGTGTATCTATAACTTCAAATCCAATTGGAACCTCCAGTACATGAGTTTTCATCTTGTTTGAGATCTCACTGATTCCAGTTGATGGAACATTGGGATTTTTCTTGGAACTACGAGGCCGGTTCTCCACAACCCAGGTCAGTTACAATGTCATTACCACTTCCTCTTTCTCTCGAATGCTGGTTCCTGTAATGCGCTAACGACTTCTGATGGAGACTGTAAGTCTCCTCTCTGTATAAGTCTCCTTATCCTCTGATCATAATTCTCCTTATCATTATCCTCTTTGGGTAAGTCGTTAGTGCATTACAGGAACCAGCCATGGACCCAACGCTGATGCGTCGCATAGGCATTTAGGATGAGCATATCAGGGATAACAGTAATATCAGTTAATCATGGCCAGTTTTCCATCTCGGTTTTGTATTAGGTGAAGAGGTATGCCAACTCAATTGTGGCCATATCTACCATGATTTTTGCATTTCCTCATGGATCAGATATGAAGTTACATGTCTAGTTTGCAGAGCAAACCAATAACTTATAATTGGATTTTATTATAACAATCGTCACTTGTTTGGAATTTGTTGCTAATTGGATTTTGAGGAATATTTTTTTCTAGGAAACATTCATCATTTATTAAACAAGAGCCACAAGGTGGAAATGTCACCATAGTTGTTAATAAATATTGCTATAATACAATTGTTAATAACTGTTCCTATAGATATAGGATACCTTTGCCACAAAATTGTAATAGAAAAGAAAATTATTTTGCCACAAATTTTTTAGCTCTCGAATAGATTTCATTACTTAGCCATCAAATTGATTTCTGAGTGTTTTGTTGCAACAATGATAATTGGAAAAGATGAAAAACATGTGCTAAGAACCCCTTCTTCATGGTCAAATACCTAATTTGTTACATCTTAAATACAGATACATCCACTTACACTTAAAAAATGGTGTAACATACGTGTAGACTTCATTGAAATAGCTATAACATGCATGTAGACTTCAACAAAAATCTTAAAATAACTGCAACAATTGTTAAACTATCATCCCAAATGCTTAAACTATTAAAAAGGGAGGGTGATGATGAATTACAAATAAAAAATTGAAAACATTAGAAATTACATTTTAATTAAACTTGCAAATGATGTTATAATGACCATTTAATCTCATTTTCGTGTTGAATCAAACATTTTAGATGCTTTCACCCAAAGATATCTTTTTCCTAGAATTTTTTATTTATGATTTTTTAAAATGGAATTTTCATAATTAGATGGCTGGATTTTATTAATTTTAATTATGTAAAGTATTTTAAATAACAACTAAATAAATTATGTATTTTAATTATTTTTCTGAAAACTATTTTTATAATTATTTTGAATTGAAGAGAGGAAGCAATGGAGTTGACCTAAGCAATAGAATCAAAGGGAATGGACATCCAATTTTAATTGTTCGGGAAACACAATTAATTAAATATGAACAATCATCATAATAAAATGAGAATACAAGTGTAATGGGAGAAAAGGAATGAACTTATGTTTAATTTAAATATTATATAAATGTGAGCCTTCGTATAAGTATTGATCGAACCTTTTGGAAAAGGTTCAAAAAACAATTTATGTGGCAATGTCCCTGACAACAACATTGCTTTTGGAGGGGAGAAAATTTGCAATTGCATGATTGTACCTTTTGTATTTAGGAAGCATAGATAAGTCTCAGGTGTATTTTTTACTAAAAATCATAGGCCAATAACGAAGGGAAAAGTATGAGGTGTTAAAAATCAACCATGCTTTGGAAGTGTGTTGCTTGAGAGGTAATGTTAGAATTATTTAGCCTTGGAACCTTCTTGGTGAATCATCAATAAGATTAAAGAGGATAATCATTTTATTAATATTGGGTGATGCATTTCCTGTTTGAATCAAAGATTCTAGATTTGGAACTGCTTCTAGGGAAATTTTAGTCTTTTTAGTTAAAATCCTTGTTGGGGGCATAGAGACCTAGGTAGAGATGCATGATTCATGGATTTCATAATGGAAGAGTTTTACCCTGGAAGTGATCGGAAATAATCTCCATTGATTTTGTCTCATACTACTGAGGAGATGGTAAGAGCATCAGTTGCAACAACACAAAGTGTTCATCCTAGGCATTCAATAGTTGTTTCAACGAAGCAACAGAATAACCATAATTTGTAGTAATGGAAACAACAATCGCAAAAAGTTTAGAAATGGGGTCCAAGGACAAGGGAACCTAATAGGAAATCATCCTTCAATCGAGAAATATTATTGTAGGATTGGGTGAGTTGCTCATTCCTTAACAATGTAATATATAACATTGTGTATTTAGTGCATGATTCTTTATAATTCCTAAAATTACATGTTTGGAAGAACATGGTGTTGAATTTTTATTGTTTTAGGTTCTAATATATGAATTATTTGATTTTTTTATTGAAGCATTGTTTTTTGTTTGAAGATTCCTTTTACATTTTTTACAATAGTCTTTCCAAATTAGAATGCATGACAATGCACTAAATATGATATAGATATTTACTATGGACACCGGTATTAATTATCACAAGAATATTATATATTATGCAAGGTCCTTACTAATATGAGTTGCTTCCAAATATTAGGTTTCACCGAGAGCCACATAGATCCAAATCAAAACCAAACGTGAGTTTACAGTAACATCAAAACACCAAGCTTCATGGACAATTATCAACATAAAGCTCTACCACTGACAAGATTACTATAGAACCAAAACATAACACCACTTGGAGATAAAAGTAAGCCCTAACCCATTATCCCATTCTCATATCTATATTCTCCACCTACCACCCTCAGAACCACCCCCAGCACAACAAGAACCACCACCACCACCATAACCACAACCACCACTGCTATGGAAACCGTCATCGTCGTAACCACGGTCTCCACAGTCACGACTAGAGCCACTGCTTCCATAGTAGCCATGGGAACCACTAACACCACCTCCACTATTGTTTAACGATGTTAACAATGATTCTCCTCCCATAAAGTATCTTTCCATTCATTGCATGGATGTCATCTCTCATTGATTGCTCGTTGTTAAAGGTCATGAAGCCGAATCCATGGGGTCTGCCTAATTTCGAAGGAAAATAAATATTTAGTATTAAACAGCAAGATCCTTTAAATCCAACTACAAAACCAATAAAAACCCTAGAAGAAACCCTACATACTCGAGCCATATCAAGAAATTAGAGCACAAATAATAGGTTTACCTTAGATTCCATGAACTCGCTATAGGGGCTAGAAATATCCTGCAGGATTCTCACATTGATGGACCATGCCATACCTCTTACGAATGATATGAACTCTAAATCTACTGCAATGATATTCTTGGAATATAATTTACAAAAGACTTGATAGGAAAAGAGAGAAAAAGAAACTACTAACACAGAACAAGAATAGGAAATGAACATAACCAAGGACAAACTGCACCCATGAACAAGTGATATTTAGTGTCTCCATCCCACACTTTATAGAAAAAATTTCCATCCCTCCAGTGTCAACGTCGTTGGTCCACATGGATCTCCTCCCCGGAGAACAAAATCCAAGTCCAAATATCCATTTTGTGCATGCTCTCGCACATATGTCATTGACTCCACTGTAAGAAATGGACAGGACTGGCACATCTCAAAGTGAGAAATTGGGGTTCAGGATGGCTTATTATTGCATAGCGTAGAAGCTTCCTAGTGTATTCTCCTCAACATCAATGCATTGTGGTAATTAAACAATTTGAATGATCTATACCCAAAGAAATGATAGAACCACAAACCCAGCCAATTCTGGAAGAGAAGCCGCAGAAACAGGAAGTTAGTGGGCGCCATACAACCACTCCAAATTTCAAGATTGACATCCCAACTTGCCTACCAATAGTTTAATAATCAGTGGCATAAATATTTTCAAGGTTTAAATGGACGAGGTATGTTGGTTGAAGTGGGAAGGAATTCTTGAGATAAACATCATCAACTGATCCCAATCAAAAGGGAACAAATTCTCATTATTTAAAAATTTCATATAAATAATTTTTTTACTATAAACAAACTATCCAAAACTATATCTAATCAACATTGCTTTTGTTATAATAACCATTACCATTGTGTGATTTATTTATGTGCCACACTAGTTTCGACTAAAACATAATGTTCAAAGCAATTGAGAACTACCACCCACCTCTTTTACCGTGAAATATGATCAAATATTCCTTAGTAGTGACAGAAATTAATCCTCCAGCTGTAATATTGGTTGGAAGGAAACAATTATTTTTGTTGTTGTGCTTTTGTAGATATGAACTAGGAAGGGTGCTCGACAACGTAGTTCTCCTTATAGTGATGGGAAAATATAATACTTCAAGTAGCATCAGTAAGTCTCTTTTCATTCTAGTGATGATCTAAATATTGAGCATAAAACCCATCTCCCATAAAGAGCTTCATTGTAAACGAATGTGGTGTGCAGAATTAATTCCTTGTTGTATGTGCATCCAAGTACTAATTTTTTTTTTGAAAACAACATAAAAATTAATCCTATTGGATAAATTTATCCCCTTAATTTTCCATGGTTCCCTACATACAAAACCTAAGCCTTTGTTGGTTTTCTCATTCTTTCGTAGAAAAAGAGTTTTCATATGAGAAGTTGTCTTAAGTGAGAAGGTTAGAGGCACCCTCATTTCAATAAAAAATGGTCCTAGCAGAAGAAGATTAGATACATTTGCAATTTGTTGTTATCTTTAATAAAAGGAAGATCTATCTTATTTCTGCACTGTCGAGATGCAATTGTTTTTGTTTGATTAATTTCGTTTTTTATTTGGACAAGTTAACTAACTCACTTGGATATGTTAGTCAAAGTTAGTTATTTTCATATTTTCTTTGCTTAAAACCAATTGTGTCGAGAAAGGTTGTTGTGATTTTTGTGCAAATGTTGGTGTGTGGATTTATTTGTTGGCAATTTTATCATGATTAGCATGCAAATTTCTTTTTGAATAGAACCACTCAAAGAATGTACTTAATTTCTCTAGCCAATGACTACATATGTAATTTCTCTAGCCAATGACTACATACGTTATTCCAATAGAAGCTTGATTTGATGATATAAAGAAAAGACAAAGATTCATCTAGACAATTAGTTTCATATGTAACAAAAATACATCACAAACACACCATCAAACAAGAAACCATTACACATACACACGCAGGGGTAGAGCCCCTACAAAAACCTAAAACAAATGCATTTTATTATTTGTGGACCGACCCTGCGAGCGCACCCAACAGAGTAATATCCTTGGTAGTTACATCACTTTGTAAATTACAAAAGTAAATAGGCAAGAGCCTTAAAAAAATACTACAGGGAGAAAACTAATAAAGTATATAACCTGTCCTAAGACCACATCATCAAGTATCTTGTACAAAAATTATCTTGTTTTATGCTAGAAAAATCCCAACTTCATTTTCCAACAAACATCATACTCATCATAGTGGAATTATTTCTAAAGCCCATATGAGGGTTCACAATATCTGACAGATTGACATTATAACATGCTAGGTTTCCCAAGCTGTCATTAAAACACCAAACTGTTTCCCAAGAGCCTCCAGAAGTGTATGCATATTCTTTTCCAAGAATCTAGAATTGTCTGCACAGTGTATACAATGATGAGAAAACGCATATGAGCACATTAATTATTTAGAAGAGACTTGATCATTGAGTTATATTAATATAATGAATTGTTTCAAAACAAATTGCATATATAAAGTCAAAAAATACATGTACGGGCATAATAAATCCTTGGCCATGTTGTCCATGGCCATTATCTATCAAGAATACACAAAAGTGTGTTTCTATTTAAAATGATCATTAGGACAATTCCTGCAGTTCAAAGACAAGGCAAGTAAAGCTGAAAAAATGACATTCCAATTTATTCATCACCAAACAATAGAATCAACTAAAAATAAATTCTAGTTTAGAAATTAAGGAACTTCTAACCAGGAATATTCTGACTTAATCTGCATCTACCTTGAACACAAACTAGTAATTTGCATTGATATACGAGGAACATTCGTATTAGCTAAATAAAAACATATCCAGATATAAACAAAAAATGTTGGCAATGTTAAATTTTCTAAAAGTTTACCCACAATTATGCATCAATATCATTAGGGCCTTCACAACACTTCAAGGAAAACATATATTGAAAATGAATATGCATGGAAACCATTACCACAATCAATAAAAAAAGAAGAGACTGTCATCTGAAGCCCAAATCTTAGCACAAATACGCTCAAATGATTATATGACCTAAACTAGCCTTATGAGATTAGATTTGAACACTTGGTTTATTAGACAGATGTTACCAATTTCCCCTCTTTGATATTGAATTATCTTTGACATTTCACATGAATGCTTTAATCCTCGTGTAATGTATAATTGTGCTCCCTTTGTTGGAATAGTAATAATGCCCACATGCTACTTACTTGTATGACCAAAAGGATACTTGCGATATTGTGTTTTACCTTTGCACTTTTTATCCTTCTTTCACATTGTCACCTCATTTTACAGCTTACCCGAGAGTTGTATTAAATTTTAAGTAATTAAAGATA
>LPNX010758424.1:187905-216763 GCA_001517045.1 Pseudotsuga menziesii | reverse complement strand
AACCATGGCTATACCTCCTTGCTGGTTGTTATTGGATGGATGTAACTTCGATGGTTATTTTGGTTCCCTTCTATTTTATCCTGCTGTAGGTTAAAAGAATAGTTCTATTTAGCAGAGTCGACCTCTGCGATGAACATTTGTAAAAGGGTTTTTTGGTCGCAACTGTGTATATTTACACCCGCTTTTACCTTATAGTTCAGATTTCTATTAAGTAAGTAAAAGAATACTGTTTACAGTCCAAAAATAAAGGTTAAGGCTGTTTGCCTGCCTGTTGAGTGAGGTTACGGCTTCACATTACTTTTCTTTTACAGTACTCTTAAACTAGACCAGGGTTTTCACCTGGGTTTTATAATACTGCTTAATAAAAGCGATTTATTGCATCTTATGTGTGTTTTAAACATATATTTTATATCTTTACTTTGTTCAAGGAAAAGATAAGATTTAAAAGGTTTACAAACACAGAACTGTAGAATTAGAATGCGGCCGTAAAAGGAAAAGTTATTTTTAGTTCTTAAAAATTTGTTTATTTGATATAAAATAAACTTACAGGGTTCAACCCAATTTTTTTACAGTTGTGATGCGATGAGTTGCTCAATCTGTCATGATAACATTATAAACCCTTTTAGTTGACAGTGAGCAACATATTTTACAAAGATTTTAACCTTAAAGGTTAAGCTCGTCGTTTCAGCAATATACGATTCCAGTGACTGTATTGTAATAAAATGATTGGATTCTTTTTCTGTGTTACTATAAGTAGTAATTTTCTAAGTCATAAATGCATATAAGGTTATACCCTTATATTAATATTGTTTCTGTTATTCTATTTCTTTACTTTATTGTTGGTTGGGTTATAACCCTACAATTCATTTTTATGTACAGGGTTTTGTAAATAAAGAAAATACCCAGCCTATTACTTAATAAGTGTTTTACTTAAGTTTCTTTTTTTCCTTATAAGTTTTATACCCTACTTTCTGCTTAGTGGAAAGTATAATTACAAGTATAAGTCTTTTGAATTAGATAAGTCTGCAGTTTTTATTTGACATTACTATTGTCAATAATATCCATTTACTTTACAATATACAGAGTATAATTAGTCTGTTCATAACTATATTTATTTATGTTCTGAACATAAACTGACTAGGTTTATAATATTAACAATAGTATAATATTGGAATGTTACTTCGATACTGTTTATATACATTAATGGTGATTTAATAATGATTCTACTTCTTATTAAAACTTCTATAATTGATGTTAGTGTTATTTATTCCAATGTTTGATTTGGGTTCTTTTATCATTTGAAATCTTGAATGTTTCTGTACAATTCTTATTTAATATTAAATATGATTTCATATTCATAATTATATAATACCTGTATATTTGATATTATTCATTTACAATTATTTGAAATAGAATAATAATTATGACATATACTTAAACTTAGTTAAATAAAAGAGCATACAGTACATTGCATTCTTAATTTAATTTGTAGACTAATACAAATAGAAAATTATGTGAAACTTTAAATAGATAAAAAAAATACAGATACATAATTATATTCCGCTATCAGATTCATTTTATTTAACTTCTAAGGGTTAAATCCTCTTTTAAAACTAGAAGATCATGATAATAACTTAAACTGCAAAAATACTTAGTTTATTTTTTCATTCTTACAGTTAGTATTTTCAGAAACGAAATATAATAATGAAACTAGTTTGTAATACTGTAAGAAAACAGTTCATGAATTTGTAAAAACACTTGTAAAAACTGTAAGTAAATTAGGAAACTCAGTTTAGAAGAATACTTCTTCTAAACACTGAGATACTGTGCTAGAGTACTATCTGGTAATACCAGATGTGGAAAAACACAGTGATACTAACAAGTTTTACTGCTAACATTCTAAGATACTAATTTTACTGATATTAATTAATTACTTAGATATAAAAATTAACATAACATTCATCCATGTATGCTTAGATAACAAAAAGAAATGATTAACAGAACCTGTTTTAAGCTGTTGACAACAACAGTGATGCGAGGCCGTTCCTCCCTACCAATTCCTGGAGAGCGCTCAGACAGCGACTTCTTAGGACCCCCGAGCTTGCTCTGGTCTCCCTGGTTGGAACTAGGTGCAGCAAATCAGATACCAGTCTTCAAATCAGTATAAATCAGGACTATCAGACAGTCCTCTCAGCCCAAATAGCTGTAATAGGAGTCAAGTTACTACAGCAATCACTCAAAACACTTTCTTACTTTTTTCCCTCTTTCCTCAATGAAATTCCTGAATCACAATCTCCTGAATGAATTCTTTCTGGAATAAAGACTGAGCAGCCTGAGCTCTCTTCATTGAGTACTTTTAAAGATTTCCTAGGTCTTAGTTGGGTTAACTGTCATTTAATGAGCCACCTGCTCACATTCCACTTTCTTGGGGAATCATGACCCCAAATATAGGGAAGTTGCCACCTGCAACTTAGGAAGTGTTTGAGGATGCTGCCACTTGTCTTTTGCCTTTCCACCTAGTTCCATCCACCAGTTTGACCAGTAACCTCTTTTAACAGCTCTCCCATGCTGTTGTCTCCATAATTTATTTATTATTAATAAAATATTTTGAATTACACTCCATAACTGTTGACTCTGCTGAGTCATCAATCCCTACTTAGGATTAAGTTTAACATAATGTCTCAGAAATAAAATAAAACAAATTACATAATTTTACAAAATTGGGGTATGTGACATACACACCCCATTAAAATGTAACATCGTCCTCGATGTTACTTATTCTTCTTCCTCAGGAACCTCCTGGAACAGATTCAGGTATGCTTCCCGCATCTTGCTTTCCAGTTCCCAAGTAGCTTCTTCAGGACTAAGGTGCTTCCATTGCACCTTCGGCTGTCCAATTGTGCAGTTCCGGAGAGTAATCTCCCTCCTCCCGAGGATACAATCCGGTTCCACCAGAACTTCCCCTTCTGGTTCTACCTGTACAACGTTCCAATCAATTACATGAGTAGCATCATGCACATACTTTTTCAGAACAGAAATGTGAAAAACATTGTGTACTTTTAAATTAGGTGGTAACGCTAGTTGATATGCTACTTGACCAACTCTAGATAAAATTTCAAATGGACCACAGTAACGTGGCGCTAATTTTGCACAACTCCCCAATCTTAGGGAGCTCTTCTTTGGTCTTACCTTTATGAACACATGCTCACCTACCTGGAACTCTTTAGGAGTTCTTTTCAGATCTGCTTGACTGTTTTGCCGATCCTAGGCAACCTTCAAGTTCTCCTGCACTTGTTTTACAATCTGTTCCATTTCTTTTAATAATTCAGGCCCCAACACTAATCTATCTACTGGATTATTCCAGGAGATAGGAGTGTTACATTTTCGCCCATACAGAATTTCAAAAGGGCTGAACTTAGCTGAAGATTGATAACTGTTATTGTATGCAAATTCTGCTAAATGCAAATAATCCTCCCACTTACCAGGTTGATCCTTAACATACATTCTTAATAGATCTTCCAACACTTGGTTAACTCTTTCAGTTTGTCCGTCCATCTGAGGATGGAAAGAGGTGTTGAAATTCAGAGTGGTGTTTAATCCTTTAAACAAGGATTTCCAGAAATTCCCTGTAAATTTAGGATCCCTGTATGAAATAATAACCTTCAGCACACCATGTAGCCGAAAAATCTGTTTTAAGAAAATGTCTGCTATATTTGCAGCCTTAAAAGTGGTTTTAACAGGAATGAAATGTGTTGCTTTACTTAATTTATCCACTACCACCATAATTGAATCATTCTGATTTTGATTTCTGGGTAATCCAGTAATGAAATCTAAGCTGATTATTTCCCACTTCCAGTTAGGAATAGGCAAGTGCTGCAATAACCCAGCTGGATGTTGATGTTCTGTCTTTACTTGTTGATAGTCCAAGCATCTAGCTATATACTCAGCTACTTTAGATTTCATGTTAGGCCAGAAATAATCTTTTCTCAACATGGTGACAGTTTTCTGGTAGCCTAGATGCCCTGAATAAGGGGTTTTATGCACTTCATCTAGAATCAGCAAATTAATTTTAGACACATTTGGCACCTACAGTCTGTCCTTAAACAGTAAAAATCCATCTTTATTTAAACTATAACCTTTAGTTAAACTTTCTATGGGTTCTTCCTTAGCTGTAGCTTGTAACTTTTGATAAATTTCATCCAATTTTATACTTTCAGTTAGCTGTTCATTTAAATCAGAATTATAAGTACTGATTGCTGTTGTGAAATTCAATTTTGCATTTCTGCTCAAAGCATCAGCTACTTTATTTTCTTTTCCTTTTATGTGTTGAATTTCGAAATCGTATTCACTTAGGAAGGCTAGCCATCTGGCTTGCCTTGCATTTAAGTTAGGCTGATCTAAAAGGTATTTTAAACCCTTATTATCAGTCATTAAAGTAAACTTTCTTCCTATTAAGTGGCGTCGCCACATTTTCAAGGCATGTATAACAACAGCCAGCTCTAAATCATAAGTGGCATAATTCTTTTCATGGATCTTTAGTTTCCTGGACTCATAGGCAATGACATGCCCATCCTGAGTCAGTACTCCGCCTAGACCGTCATTACAAGCATCTGTGCAAACCACAAAATCCTTATTGGGATCCGCTATTCTTAAAATTGGCGCAGTTGTTAATAAATTTTTTAGTTTCTTAAAGCTTTCTTCGCATTTTACGTTCCAATCGAACTTCTTGCCTTTCTTTTGCAAAGAAGTGATTGGGTTGGCTATCTTAGAAAAACCTTCTATGAATCTCCGGTAATAACCGATGATTCCCATGAAAGACCTAACATCTGTTACGTCTTTTGGTACTGGCCATTCTTCAATTGCCCTGATCTTTTCAGGATCCACTGAGATCCCTTCCTTAGTCACTACGTGACCTAAGTACTGGATTTCATATCTGAAGAAATCACACTTACTGAACTTCGCGTAGAGCTGTTGCTCTCACAGTTCTTGCAAAACTATCCGTAAATGTTCTTTATGTTCCTCTTCATTTTTAGAGTAGATCAAGATGTCATCGATGAATACGACAACAAACTTGTCTAAATATTTATGCATTATGTTGTTCATTAGACACATAAAGATGGCTGGGGCATTAGTAAGCCCGAATGGCATTACGACAAATTCGTAATGTCCATATCTAGTTCTAAAAGCTGTCTTAAAATTGTCTTCTTCCTTTATTCTCACCTGATGATAGCCTGATCGCAGGTCTATTTTAGAGAACACCGTAGCTCCGCGCAGCTGATCAAACAGATCGTCTATGCGGGGCAACGGATACCTGTTTTTAATTGTCATTTTATTGAGCTGACGGTAATCTATGCAGAGTCGCATAGTTCCGTCTTTCTTTTTAACAAAAATTACTGGTGCTCCCCAAGGGGAAACACTAGGTCTAATATATTTCTTATCGATTAATTCCTTTAACTGTGTTTTTAATTCATTAAGTTCCAGAATGTTCATACGGTATGGAGACTTCGAGCTAGGTATAGCACCTGGTAACAGCTCTATTGTAAAATCCAGTTCCCTCCTAGGAGGCAATCCTGGAATTTCCTCCGGAAAAACATCAATAAATTCATATAACACAAGAATATTCTCTATTTTTTTTTATCTTTTTCAACATTATTTGCCTCATCTGTAATGATTACAGCATAAGCCTTGCATCCTTTCCTGACTGCCCTTTTGAGCTGCAAGGCAGAGATCTGCCTAACCACAGTCTTCCTAGGAATTCCTTTGACTATTACAGGCTGTTCATTATTATTTACACATGTAAACATTTTATCAAAATAGTTTAACAATACCCTATATTGTTCTAACCAATCCATACCTATAAGTATGTCATAAGAACCAAGTGGTAGCACATTTAGTTTAACAGCAGTTTTAAAACCATTCATATCTAAAACACAATCCTTAACATAACAATTTACCTTCCTTTTTGCCCCTGTGGCTAGTTGAACTAGCCAAGATTTATCAAACTTTTCAACATTCAGATGACACTTTTCTACTATCTGTGGTGAAATATAACTCAAACTAGCACCTAGATCTATCAAAATAGTTACAGGAGTGTTGTTAACCATACCTTCTACTTCTACCATGGAAGTTTGGTACTCAGCTTGTCGATTTTCCAATGCTGCATTGATCCGGGGCATGGTCCTTGCAAAGTCTCCAATAGTCATTTCATCTTGTATTGTATGAATGTTGCTGTTTGGCTTCTTCCAATTTGGGCAAACTGACGCATAATGTGGGCCATTGCACTCCCAACATTTAACAGGTTCCTTCCTTTCGAAATTTTTAGTAAAATTTCCGTGATTGTTAGAAACCTCCTTGCTGCCCTTGAAGTTATTGGAGTTATTTGAAGCTCCATTTTTGCTTCCTTGAAAGTTCTTGCCATTAGAATGGTTTCTGTTCTTGCTGTTCTTAAAATTTTTCTGGGGTATATACTCCTTTTTCTTAAATTCAGATTGATTTCCATTCTTTTTAGCCTTCCAATTGGCTATTCCTTCCTTCTTTTTATTATGTTCAAAACAGAAATTTGCTTTTCGCATGGCTTCTTCCAGAGTTTTGGGATTATCATATTCGATTCTGTCTTTTATATGGTATGGCAGGCAGCTGAGGAACCGCTGTACCGTTGGTTTCTCATCAACTAAATACGGCACATACCTCAACAGACTTAAAAACTTGCTGTTTAAGTCTTTCATTGTCATGGAACCAAGTTTTAACTCATAAAACTCCTTGGCCCTTTCTTCATAGTACTGTTCGGACAGGAAATTCTTCTTGAAGTATCTTTTGAAAGTACTCAAATTGACCTCTTTTTCTTTAATCCCCTTAACCCTCTTCAAATCTTGCCACCATATATCTGCCTTCCCTGAAAGGTTATATATGGCCATTATCGCCTTCAGCTGGTTTGAGTAATTATAAATCTGAAAGTATTTTCTCATCCCGGATAACCAGGATTCTGCCTCTTCTCCTTTTTCCATTTCTCCATTGAAAGTTGGGGGTTTTATTTTCTTGAACTCCCCAGAGATCTCTTCGTAAGGTCTGTACTTTTTCTTTTTCTTATACACCTCTGCTTCGCTACTATCACTGGTAGAATAATAGCTTTGTTGTTCCTTAAGGCCCTCAGATGAGGAACTGCTATCAGATTTAGTTAGTTTCATCCTTTTGGACCCCTTTTGATGACTTACTTCTTCAGATTCAGACCTTTTATTTTTTCCTTCAGTCTGAAATTTCTCTATCAGAATTTGATTTAACTCCTCTTGAGTTTTCAAAATTCGTTCATTATCCTTTTTAACTGACTCTAATTCAGTCTTTAGACCTTTTATGGTCCACATCAGTTCTGAGGAGTGAACAGTTACCTCCTCTATCTCAGGTTTTCTGGACATTTGTCTGGTTTCAGTATTAGGAGATTCCTCCGTAGCATATGCTCCTAAGTTCTCCATACCTGCCTGTTAGATTCAGAAAAAAAAAATAGTTTTCTGCTTTTCACATAAAACAAAAATACAAATTAGTTTATTATTTTCACTGTTATACGGAAAGTAATTGGGCCACATCAAGGCCTAGTGTTTGAACCATGCTCTGATACCACATGTCAAAACCCCAAAATTTTGGAATTTTAAAAACTTTTAAAATAGCATATAAACACATTTAATTGCAGTCATTAACTGTGTGATTAGTTAAATTTACTAAAGTGTAACTGAATGATCTTTTAAATGTGCCTCACTTGAATGATGAGTTTCCTATCAGTTACTGATTGTTTTCTGATTTCAACTGCAAGGGGGATTGCTATGACAGATTGGGCTTACTTAGCTACTAAGCTAATGCAGCAGTTTCTATGTTTCTTACAGATATACAGGTAAGGTTCGGGTTGCTGCTAACAAATCTTTTTAAAGTAATAGATAACAATTTGTTGTACCAAATCATTCAATAAGAAAAACTTAGATATAAATGCATGTTAGCCAGTCTATCAAGCTTTTACAGGTAAAGCTCTTTCTATAACATTTCTTGAAGATCCTACTGGAAGAATTTGGTATTTACTTGTAGAAATGTTAGCTGTTTTTCCTTTAATATCAATTGTAAGCATTTCTAAGAGATATTGTGTCATTGGATGAATTTACTGTAAAGCAACCCCGAGAGTAATAAAAGAATTCTTATCTAGTACAGTAATAGATCTGGGTTATGATGCTCTTATTTAAATTACTTAACTGTTATTTCAGTAACCTGTCAAGTTATAATATGTTTCCAAGATAAAGGATCTGGGTAAATAATATTGATCTATAAACACTCTTACTTCCAGAAAAAAATTCATAACCTTTGCTGTCTAGAACAGGTCTCTTCTTAACATTTTAAGACTCACATTGATTGGGAAACTATATCCATTTCTAAGATATCAAAAGAATACCTTCTAAAGTACCTCGAAACTTATTCCTAGATTTCACCAGGTTAAACTTATTGTGAGTTTTCAAATTTACTATCATTTAGATTTGTGTTAACAATTACATAAATTGCTAATCATATTCTATTTACCAATCTTTTAAATATGAAGGATAACTAGAGCCTAGATATTATCATACAAAACTCAAGGCTATTAAGAGATTATTATTATGATAACAAAAGCCATGAACGAGGATAGAGCAACTCTAATTCAAAATTGTCGTTTAAATTACTTGATCACTACAAGTTAATAATCATAGAAAAAGAAAAACAACTAGTCTTTAACTATCTGTGCAAGGCTTATCATTAGACACTACGTTGGTAACACTTGTACCATCTATAGATGACATTTCTTTATAATTCTAAAAACTTAAAGAAAGATAGATCTAATGTCTTCATTTGCTATTATAGAATAATGACGAATAAGTGGGAGTTTATGAATAGCCATACTTAACAATATGTTCACCAATCCAGAACTTTTATAAGTAAACATACTCTATGTCTAAGCTTCAAGACTTGGTATTTAATCCATATAGAAAAAGGTAATATTGTAACATTTACAATGCTTAGGTAAAAATTGACAAAGCATAGTTTTAATGTTAAATAAAATTTAAACTATTAATGCAATGCATATATTATTAATATGCAATGATTCTAACAAAGGTATTGTGAGTTTTTATATGCAGGCACAATACTTAGGGTAACGACCATAAAATATAAGGAGAAAATCCATACGTGAAAAAAGTTTGGACAACACATGATTGGAAAAATCTCGTTGATAACCTTAGTCTCGACCCACTTGCATGCAATTATCATTGCACTGACGTGGTCGCTCCTCGACCATGCATTGGTGGTTTAAAAGTGAGCTCAACCCTAGCAATTCATCATTCTTTCCCTCGCCTTTGGGCTCGTTACTCTGCGAAATCCTCCTGGTTGATTTCTTGTTGAATCTTGCCTTCATCAGTTCGAATGCTGCATCCACCTGTTGTTCTCCTTTACAGTTCGGTCTAGGAGTATGTAGTGCAATTGTTGACAATCCTTTAGTCATTTAAGGACTTAGGGTTAATCCTTTGGGCTTCACTGTCCATTCAGCCGCGGCGTGTGTGACACCTTTGACTTCATTCTAGCTATGCTTCCATTTGGGAAGAAATCCTTGGTTTTACGCCAGGTCGTTCTTTACAGAGATAGGGAAGGGTTATGTTGCCCTAGCTCTGGTTGTTTGACTGCTTCGTGATGGCCGTTCTCTTCAAAACTCTCAGGTGAGTTACAACTCTTCTCTTATTCCTTCTATTTCATAAATACTTCCTAAAGCAATAATGATAAGGGTTTAACTAATGCTGTTCTTTCTTTGACAGGTTCGACCTCCTTTAAGCAAATGAAAAACGCACAGCTTCGACTACTCGCTTCACCGGTAAGCCTGGTCTCAACCATGGCTATACCTCCTTGCTGGTTGTTATTGGATGGATGTAACTTCGATGGTTATTTTGGTTCCCTTCTATTTTATCCTGCTGTAGGTTAAAAGAATAGTTCTTTTTAGCAGAGTCGACCTCTGCGATGAAAATTTGTAAAAGGGTTTTTTGGTCGCAACTGTGTATATTTACACCCTCTTTTACCTTACAGTTCAGATTTCTATTAAGTAAGTAAAAGAATATTGTTTACAGTCCAAAAATAAAGGTTAAGGCTGTTTGCCTGCCTGTTGAGTGAGGTTACGGCTTCACATTACTTTTCTTTTACAATACTCTTAAACTAGACCAGGGTTTTCACCTGGGTTTTATAATACTGCTTAATAAAAGCGATTTATTGCATCTTATGTGTGTTTTAAACATATATTTTATATCTTTACTTTGTTCAAGGAAAAGATAAGATTTAAAAGGTTTACAAACACAGAACTGTAGAATTAGAATGCGGCCGTAAAAGGAAAAGTTATCTTTAGTTCTTAAAAATTTGTTTATTTGATATAAAATAAACTTACAGGGTTCAACCCAATTTTTTTACAGTTGTGATGCGATGAGTTGCTCAATCTGTCATGATAACATTATAAACCCTTTTAGTTGACAGTGAGCAACATATTTTACAAAGATTTTAACCTTAAAGGTTAAGCTCGTTGTTTGAGCAATATACGATTCCAGTGACTGTATTGTAATAAAATGATTGGATTCTTTTTCTGTGTTACTATAAGTAGTAATTTTCTAAGTCATAAATGCATATAAGGTTATACCCTTATATTAATATTGTTTCTGTTATTCTATTTCTTTACTTTATTTTTGGTTGGGTTATAAGCCTACAATTCATTTTTATGTACAGGGTTCTGTAAATAAAGAAAATACCCAGCCTATTACTTAATAAGTGTTTTACTTAAGTTTCTTTTTTTTCCTTATAAGTTTTATACCCTACTTTCTGCTTAGTGGAAAGTATAATTACAAGTATAATTCTTTCGAATTAGATAAGTCTGCAGTTTTTATTTGACATTACTATTGTCAATAATATCCATTTACTTTACAATATACAGAGTATAATTAGTCTGTACATAACTATATTTATTTATGTTCTGAACATAAACTGACTAGGTTTATAATATTAACAATAGTATAATACTGGAATGTTACTTCAATACTGTTTATATACATTAATGGTGATTTAATAATGATTCTACTTCTTATTAAAACTTCTATAATTGATGTTAGTGTTATTTATTCCAATGTTTGATTTGGGTTCTTTTATCATTTGAAATCTTGAATGTTTCTGTACAATTCTTATTTAATATTAAATATGATTTCATATTCATAATTATATAATACCTGTATATTTGATATTATTCATTTACAATTATTTGAAATAGAATAATAATTATGACATATACTTAAACTTAGTTAAATAAAAGAGCATACAGTACATTAACATTGCATTCTTAATTTAATTTGCAGACTAATACAAATAGAAAATTATCTGAAACTTTAAACAGATAAAAAAAAATACAGATACATAATTATATTCCGCTATCAGATTCATTTTATTTAACTTCTAAGGGTTAAATCCTCTTTTAAAACTAGAAGATCATGATAATAAATTAAACTGCAAAAATACTTAGTTTATTTTTTCATTCTTACAGTTAGTATTTTCAGAAACGAAATACGATACTGAAACTAGTTTGTAATACTGTAAGAAAACAGTTCATGAATTTGTAAAAACACTTGTAAAAACTGTAAGTAAATTAGGAAACTCAGTTTAGAAGAATACTTCTTCTAAACACTGAGATACTGTGCTAGAGTACTATCTGGTAATACCAGATGTGGAAAAACACAGTGATACTAATAAGTTTTACTGCTAACATTCTAAGATACTAATTTTACTGATATTAATTAATTACTTAGATATAAAAATTAACATAACATTCATCTATGTATACTTAGATAACAAAAAGAAATGATTAACAGAACCTGTTTTAAGCTGTGGACAACAACAACGATGCGAGGCCGTTCCTCCCTACCAATTCTTGAAGAGCGCTCAGACAACGACTTCTCAGGACCCCCAAGCTTGCTCTGGTCTCCCTGGCTGGAACTAGGTGCAGCAAATCAGATACCAGTCTTCAACTCAATATAACTCAGAACTATCAGACAGTCCTCTCAGCCCAAATAGCTGTAATAGGAGTCAAGTTACTGCAGCAATCACTCAAAACACTTTCTTACTGTTTTCCCTCTTTCCTCAATGAAATTCCTGAATCACATTCTCCTGAATGAATTCTTTATGGAATAAAGACTGAGCAGCCTGAGCTCTCTTCATTGAGTACTTTTAAAGATTGCCTAGGTCTTAGTTGGGTTAACTGTCATTTAATGAGCCACCTGCTCACATTCCACTTTCTTGGGGAATCATGACCCCAAATATAGGGAAGTTGCCACCTGCAACTTAGGAAGTGTTTGAGGATGCTGCCACTTGTCTTTTGCCTTTCCACCTAGTTCCGTCCACCAGTTTGACCAGTAACCTCTTTTAACAGCTCTCCCATGCTGTTGTCTCCATAATTTATTTATTATTAATAAAATATTCTGAATTACACTCCATAACTGTTGACTCTGCTGAGTCATCAATCCCTACTTAGGATTAAGTTTAACATAATGTCTCAGAAATAAAATAAAACAAATTACATAATTTTACAAAATTGGGGTATGTGACACTTCCAATAGAGGACGGTCTTTTTTCTTATACTCTCTTTTGGGTAAATCAGGGATAATCGGTAACCCTCCAATACTTTTCCCATAAGCCCTGGTATGTCTTCTTAGATCATTAACAACTTCATTATCAATAGAATGCAAGTGTTCCTTCCACTTCTCTTCAGGAATCGAATTGGGAAATGAACTGCTTTCTGAACTATCACTGGTGGAGTAATTTTGAGGAAATGAGTTTCCTCAGCCAACCATGCACTGGTGGCCCTCCTTCTAGCACAAAAAAACTTTTGATGGATGGGAAATTGTAGGTGACAACAACAAGGGATTCTCCCTAGTAAACGTTCCCAACTAGGCCGTTACTGTTTGTTATGGGGAATCCGTCCGGTTTGCGGTCCGGCTACCGTAGGTCAAGCAACAAAAATAAAAGGTTTTACCGGTTGCGGCCCAGTCCACCGTCTATATTTTTCTATTTTAGTTTAAGTATGATATGCAAGTGCCTATCTAAAATACAGATTGATAGATAATACGAGGAGTAGTCATAATGTGATGTGCAGGTTCTTACCTCTCGTCTTAAAGTGTCTCACATCTAAATCACACACAACAAGAAATTAAAACTAACTATCTAACTATCCCTAGGGAGCACGTTTATCATTTAATGAGTAATGTATTACTATTCATGCATTAAGAGAAATCATAGGTAGCTGTTCTTATCTCAAAACACATAAACATGAATAGATAGATGAACAACAAGATAGCTCATTCTTTGTGAAAACATTCATTACTCATAGTGGAAATTATCATAAAATAAACCAAAGAACATTTATACAAGAACATAGGTTCAACAAGTTAGAACGATCTCACAGTTAATGAATAAAATCTGAAAATGAAATAGTTCCCCTTCAACATCATCCATTGCACAACATTTGAACATTCCACCAAAGCTTTCTCCAACAAGCAAAATTGTAATTTTCTATTGAAAAACGAAATAGTTCCTCTTACAACATGTCCTCACAAGTCTAACTGGGAAAAGTCCCTTCTCCTATATACTTTTCCTATACTTATACTACAAGCAAACCCTTGGGATGCCCCCCAGTGACCTTTGGGATCCTCAACTGTTTAATCTCACAATTTTGTCCTTTTGTGAGTGCTCATGATTTAGACAATGCGTTACATTTCATTAAAAGCTAATAGCAGTTTTATAGCGAGAGACCAGCTCAATCAGTGATCAACTTTGCCTTGAGCCTCTACTGCTATCGAATCCGTTAGTCCTATTTTTTTTATCTTGCTTCTCTATGCTTCAGCCTCTTCTTTCCTTGCTGCCTCCCTTCCGCTTTGGCTTCTAGATATATCTTGTTGCAATAGTCACCCTGTCATGAACATAGTATATTTTAGACCATCAAAGTAACACAAACTTCACTAATACATGCATTCTATAAAATGAACTATAAACAATATTAATGCATGAAAATAAAGAAAGTCAAGGAAAAAGAAATCTTGCAAGTTTATGCTTAAACCCCTATTCAAAACTTAAACATATGCCCAATAGAACAAATGCTTCCTCCCAATCCAGTCCACATCTGATGAAAGCATGAACCAAGACAAAGTAACAAGCATTCTTCAAAACACCAAAACCTCAAACCACGTTCTTCAACTCATACAACCTTAACATCGACCCGCGCCAATGAGAAATCTATGCCATTCTATAGAACAATGAAAAAAACACCAGGAAGGCGGGAAAAAACCCCACCGACAGTACTAAGCATTGGGAAGATAACCATGTTCGACAGATGATCATACTACAGCATAGGTCTATTAGTTCATTAAGCCACAGCAACAGTGAAAACCATACAAACAACTATTTCCCCGGTCAACACAAAAAACATCGATGAGTGGAATAATAGAGGACTCTGGCACCGTAGTCCTATTCAAAGTCGCAATGGCGGGAGATAGACAAACAAAGGGTTCTGCGGCAACCTATAACATCAAAGAAATAAACACTAACCATAGCCTTAGACCATGGAAACACTACGGTATCGGATGACTAGCTCAAAGAGGAACTGCAATGGTGAAAGTCACACGGACTAAGGGTTCCGCAAAAATAGAAAACACCCACGAAAATCAAACCATCGGCGAAAAATATAGCAAACAAAATCGGATGGTTAGTCCACTCAGGAGCCGTAATGGCAGAAAGAAATTAGACTACAACTTTCGATCAGAGCTATAAAATTTTTCGTTAGCGAAAAGAAAAAACAATAAACCTAGAACGACGAGGATAAGCCCTAATCCATCAAAATGTTTATTATTAAGCTTCTGCAACGACGGCTGTATAGAGGACCATGGTTGAGATTCACAATTCAAACAACTTCCGAGATCGAAAAGGCTGAGATAAACATCCATAAGTCAAAACTCAAATTCAAATCAGCAGCATCAGCAGACAAAGATATTCATTCAACCATCAACCTCAAAAGATCAAACTCGTAGCAGATTGAAACAATTTCAATAAATCTAAGCAAGACAAAATTTAAAGAAGGGTTCCAAAATTTTAAGAAATTTGGGAAAATGTTGCAGCTACAACAGGTTCTGAGTAATACAAAACATGGTGGTAATATATGGAATAAAAATTTCTTCCAAAAGAATAAAACTCAAAGGAAAACCCTCCCACAAATATTATACAATACTCCTCCAAGATTGAAGCCAAAGCCATGGAAACTAGTGATTCAATGGCATGTGAATGCAAGCTCTTCACACATGAGTTTCTTGGATTTATACCCATAGAGGTTATGAAAATTAAATTAAATATTAATACATCATATATGGCTGTCACAACATCCTCAAACACATATAATATCTCTCATAAAAATATGGTATAAAACCACTTCAAGATTGAAGCCAAAATCCATGAAGACTAGTGATACAAGGGCATGAGTATGCAAGCTTTTCATACATTTATTTCTGATATTTTAACTTAAAGAGCATGTGGAAATAATATGAAAGGTCCATAAATCATACATTTCTCCCCCATCATCATAAAACTCATATAAATTTCCTCATACAAATATGATATAAAGCTACTTCAATATTGAAGCCAAATCCATTAAAACTAGATATTCTAAGAGCATGGGGAATGTGAGCCTTTCATACATATATTTATGAGATTTAGACTTAGAATATGTAGATGATATTAAATATCCATGAATCATGTATCCGATATTGGGCATCAACTATTCTCAACAAGGCGCAAGAATCACTCCAACAAGTGCGTCATCAAATGTGAGTGTGGGGAAATAGAGAAGAAGGAATGAGAGAATAGGGAGATAGATGAGAATTAGATTGTATGGAACTTCAACCTGAAAATAAAAATCCTTCATTAATTTCCAATTATGGGTTTTATTGGCCTATCCATCAACCAACTTGGAAAGGAATCCAACTCCCTCGAAATTGGTTCACAAGCAGGGAGAGTGAACACTCATCGTGCAATGGACAAGAAAAATCTCTCCAAAATAACAAAGGACAATTAACAAATGATCAAAATCTATTCTCCTTCCCCATGAAATACTTTTATTAAATTCATGAGGCCTCCTAAGGTTGAATTTACCTCCATGCGATTCCTCCAACTCAGCTCAGTGGTTTAGTAACTATCATGACACTTGTGTTCCTCTTCATGCTCCAATTCTTTCCTCAATTTTGAATCATTTCTTCTAACTCCCAAATTCGACATATTGGTGGCTATTTTTAGCCTTGTCATGTCATATTTGTCATATGTCAGCAATCAGGTCTGAATTTGTCATACTTGTTGCACCGAGAGGCGCTTTCTACAGCTCAAATGGGATAGATATGTCATGTATGTAATGCTAACCTGGCACATGTCGGCTCAATAAAGATAATAATAATAAAAAGTAAAAAACAAAAAAAAAACTTATAACATGGCTTATAATTAAAAAAATAAAAAATAAAAAATATTATATTCATATAGATATACAACCATATTAGGGAAATACTCACAATATTACAAATTAAGTAGTAAAAATCAATTGACTTGATTAGTAAAACTAAAAATTATAAAACCAAGAACATATACAATTTAATTTTAAATTAGCTAAATTGTAAAACACATTTATGTAATTATATATCAAATTTCAATTTAAAATTTAGTTGACTTGAAACCTTAGAAAAAATGTTAGGAATAAAATATGTGATAGAAAATAAATTACAAAATAATAGCCATTAGAATAACAACATTGGATTTACCTTAGAAAACCCTATTCGGAAAAACCAACCTTCAATAATAGATTTATTATTGGTCGGCCAAGGCTGCCAAGAACATATCTCCTGCTCACTTTGGCACATTACAATGGAATAATGCAAGTACAACTAGCAAGAAACCACGGGTCACTAAATCCATGTTCCTTGAACCACTTACATCCTTGCTCATTCCCAAGTCAAGGTTAACCCTAACATGTAAATGCTCATTTTTAGTTATAGAGAAAAACAAGTCATTTCTCAAAAAACATTTGGATACTATATTTAAAATCTTCATTTGATGGTAAAATGTTTTTCAAATTCCAATTTATTATGGAAATTTAGATTTTAAACTTTAGATGGATTATTTTACTCATTAAATACTCTTAATATTCATTATTAGTTTTAGAGAAAGACAAGTAAATCAAGTTTTGAAAAAATATCTGATTATATGATTATTAATGTTACTAACCTATTTCTTCTACTGATATTTACCCTATTTTGAAATTACTTAAGCAAGTTGGTCATTTGCCTCCCAAGTAGGGGGTAGTGTATGTACACCTATGTAGACTTTACCAGTTAAATCACTGCACAGAGGGGGATCCCTTGTCCCACAAACAAAGGGGTCTCATACACTAAATTGGTGTCTCGCTTGGCAGTGACTTTAAAATATATTATTATTATTATTATTATTATTATTATTATAGGAATACTTATTAGACATTTTTGTAAATTAAAAAGGGTTTTCACCTCAAGAGAACTTTATCCCACTTGGCGCTTGGTAGAGACATAGTTAAGATAGATCTATACTGGTCATATAATATTCCATCATTTGTTGTCATAGAGTGCATAGAATCTCCTTCCAAGTGGCACACCTTGTCTTCTAGTCTCTTCCCTTTCATGGGAGTTACTCTCCTTTACCAATTCTAATTCCTTGGTATTGCTAGAAATTCTCACCTCTTGATGACAAGAGTTGTTTCCCTTAGTCTGAATGGTTCAGATCTAGAACAAATGAGTGATAACAATGATGGAAGACTTCCCCTAGAGATTGTAGATATCTAGAATGAGTCCTTTAGTTGTATTGCAGCATGATGTAGGTGTCTCCTATGGTGTTGAATCTACACAGACGTACCTGCAACAAAAACACATCAAACAACAAGAGATATCAAGAGTACCAGAAAATGGTCTACAATTCTATATTAGTGACTAAGGAATCCATAAAATGAATGATTGCAACATAATACATTTGATGGGAAAGGAACCATCTTTGCATTAAAATGAATAAGAGAGATTAGAACCATTTTCCTTAGTGTTGTGACGCTCCTTCACATGCCATGTCTTGTCCTCAAAAGCTCCAACTTGCCTCTTCTATGCTCATCCTAGATTTGGCCAGAACCTCAATGCCGCAGCATAACTTTTTTCTCTCTCAACCATGGGGGATGAGCTAGGTTTTATAGGCCCTGGGAGGATATGCCTGGTTGAGAAAATGGTGGATGAGGTGGAGGGAAGATCCTACTAGGGGGGATTTTGAGTCCAGGTGGTCCACAAGAGTAGGGATGAGGGTGCCACAAAGTCTTCCTTCAAGAAGCTTCATGAATCTTCTCTTTTGATCTTTTAAACTCAAGAACCACTTTTCCTCTATGTAGACAGAGCATTACCAAGGTGGAATCACTTCTTGAATGAAAGATAAAGGCGGTGTAACCACTCATTTTCGAGAGACAATAAACATTACCGAAGAAGGTAACTCCTTTTTCATTGAAGGCAAAGGCAATGGTGGACTCAAATATGGAAAATATGAGTCTGGGCCAATGTCTAACTTCACAGTTTGGGAATTGAGGGCAATTTCTGATCTTTTGGGCCTCAACACATGATGGTGATGAGATTTATGTGTAACATAATCCCCCCCCAAAGCATGAGGGTACATGGATACGATAGGAGAGAGATTTGAAAGATAAAGTTATCACTTCGAGGAAAGAAATAGCTTAATCGAAGATCATCATCAACCAAGCTTCTGCAATACATCAATACTTTTGACTTATATCCAAACAATTTCTCATCATGGATGCAGACCAATATAAGGAAGATCCATGAGGGAAATGAATAAACAAGGAAACTAGAATACAATGTAAATCCATGTGAAGAAGACTCAAATTTGTACATAGCTACCATACATACAATGTATATCTATGTCAAATGGACGCAAATTTGAGCAAAACCACGACCATACAAATGTGGATCCATGCTAGGACTCATACAATATACTCCATCGCAACCTAGGGAAAGCAATGAGTGCTTAAAAAGTACCCAAGGTCTTCGTCTCATCTTCCACAAAGAACGATTATATCCATGTGATTGCAATGTTTTGATGTCAAACATGATAGAAACCACTTGATTACCGATCAATGATGAGAACCATTAGCAAGTGTGAGCAAGATCACCATTAATGTCAATGATTCCCAAGGTACCCCAGTACAATCTCCTGAGTGTGAATATATGATATGATGTCGAACAGTTAGTCAAATATTTTGATCAAATGTCAATGATGTGAACCTATGTCGAGAGAGAGATAATCTGTCATTGATGCACACAGATCTCAAGGTACTAATTTTTTTTTAAGACTAATTCTTGGATGATGAGCTGAAGTCGACAGGAATAGTCTTTTCGAAGGAGGACCATGATGAATCCCACATCAACGACATGGATATTGGAAAAAAGTTCTAGAATTTTGAGTATGATGTAACCATAGGACTGAATCAAAAGGTATTGACACTAAGGCTATTTTGACTGTAGAGGTAAACTATCAATTTTCCTTTGAACATTGGCCATCATGACTGAATACTTGGCAACATTGACTAGACCAAGAAAATATCAAGACATAATGCAGTGGTGGACAATGCATTCTTTGAAAGACTCAAAGGAGTGACATGACTCATGAAATAGGATTGACTTGGAAGCAAGCTGAATACCCAATTGACTGAATGAGATGCAGAGAAGTGCCATGTTTAAAGGTGACTACTCAATACCATTTATTTGCAAAATGAAATAGTTCCCTTCCCTTAATTTCCCCATCATGACTGAGGTGTGCCTCTTTTCATTTTTACGAGTTCAAAGAGGGTAACAAACACTCGTTGTAGCTTATCTTGAGATAAGTCCATTCTCATATGTTTCACAAAACTGAGAAAGGAGAGGTTCGTTCCCAAAAGAGGGTCTCTCGGTGTTTAATTTAACGAGTCCATTGAAAGTTAACTTGATATTGTTCATGTTTAGAGAGTCTGAACAAAAATGAAAGAAGACTCCAAAGGGTCCTTTTTTGTATGATTTAGTCTCTAGGGCCCAAAAAAGTATAAAATAATGCCCAAGAGAACTCTTCCAGTCATGTTTGGCTGAAGTGTTCCTTTTTTCGTAAATAGTCAATCTGAGCTGAAAAAGAGATAAACTACCGTTGGAAAGATGACTCTTCAGGTTTTTCGATCATGAAGAAGACAAGTTCACTCGGCAATATTTTCACATTTAAGGACTTCGAAAATAGCTTAAAGAAGAATTCATTAAGGTTCTTTTTTCATAATCAAATTTTAATGAGTCTGAAAAAAAGTAAAAGTGTACTCGATACCTCTTCACTAAGTTTTTAATGAGCATGCCGAAAGTATAAAAGGCGTTTGGAACCTTTTTCATGTTTGAATCTAGAGCTTGAAAAAACCATAAAGTAAGCTCAAATCACTTTTCATGTTTTAACCAGAGCACAAAAATGAAAAGTAAGTTGAACACCATCTTACTGTTTCTAATGAGCTTGAAGATCGATTGAAAGAATGCTCAGGGTATCTGCTTCATTTTTTAACAAGCTTGCAACAGCGAAAGGACTATGCTCAAAATGACCTGTTTCATTTTTACACAAGCTTGAAATAGAAAATAACTATGCTTGAAACATGGTTTCAGTTTTATGAAAGCTTGAAACCAAAAGGTAAACTTTTCTTGAAACAACCTATTTCATTTTTTAACAAGCTTGACACAGAAAAAGAACTATGCTCGGGAATGGTTTCATTTTTATGCAACCTTGAAACCAAAAGGTAAACTATGCTTTAGGAGTGGTTTTATTTTTTAACGAGCTTGAAACCAGAAGTAAACTATGCTCAAAGTTGCCTATTTCATTTTTTAATGAGCTTGAAACAGAATGGGAACTATGCTCACAAGCATCTGATTCATTTTTTAATGAGCTTGACACATAATGGGAACTATTCTCACAATGTATGTTTCATTTTTAACAAGCGTGACACAGAGAATAGAAACTATGCTCATGGTCGGTTTTATTTTTTAACGAGCTTGAAACCAAGAATAAACATTGTTCAAGGTCATTTTTATTTTTTGACGAGCTTGAAACTAAGAATAAAAACTGCTCAACACAAGTATTTTCAGTAGTATTTTCCCAACATGATTTCCATAGGTCAGTACTTGCCCCCAGTTAAACTATCTAGTGGCTCAACTTCAACATAAATAGGTTGAATACATGCCCCCTAAGATTCTTTTCAGTTAACTACTCTTTTTCCTTCACCAAACTTAAAAATATAGGCTACTACTAAGAAAGGGTTCAACAGAGACGAAGGAAGAAAGAGGATCTAAAGGTAGATGAAAAGAAAGTTCCAGTCCTAAAAAAGGATGGAAGAATCACTCCAAAGGGATAACTTATTTCATTTGTACACAAGCTTGAAACATAGAATAACTATACTTTAAGGGATCTGTTTCATTTTTTAATCCACTTGACACAGAATGAGAACTATGCTCATAGACATTAGTTTCATTTTTTAACGAGCTTGACACAAAGAAAAGGAACTATGCTCATATACCTGCTACCCAACATGATATCCAAAGGTTGGTAGGTTTCCCATTTTTCACAAAAGGAGTTAGCAACTTAATTCCAGTATGATTTCCATAGGCTGGAACCATGCCCCCCATTTTACCTATGATGGGAAAAAGCTAACTAGAAGAAGGGAAAGGAACCAATAGAACATGCTGCACATTTAGGGAAGTATGATGACTAGGAGTGATGCGATGGTCCGGTGTTACAAAGGAAAGTTGATCAATGGTCACACTATTCCCATAATGGGGTAAATGCATCACTATATAGAGTGTGCAAACAACAACCTTCATGGCGTACACATAATCACATCCAAGGAGTTGATTGAAATCTAAAGGACGTTGGACCACCATAACATCAATACAGATAGTTTTCCCTCCTAAAGTGATAGCTAAATGAGGAAGGATCCCTAAAGGTATAGTAGTCCTACGATTAAAATATAGTATCTGATCAGTGGCTGGCACAAGATGAGGAGAACCTAAATCTTTCCAAGAAGTTGAGGATAGAATACTAACATAAGCCACTTTGTCAACAATAGTGTGAATAATTCTCCTAGTGGTAACTTGCACAACTATCTGGAAAGGAACATTCGAATGAAGACGAGACTCTGTTAGGTTAATCCAGTCAAAGTAAATAACCTCATTACTTGGAGAGGGTTCTATTGAAACAGACAAAATTTCCTCATGTCGAGAACAACCAGAATGGAGCATAAAAACATCAGCAGGTTTTAGTTCATTCTCTACTAGAAGAGAAGAACAAGATGAATATTTGGTCAAAGCGACTACTTCAGTATTAACAATCTCTGATGAAAGAGTGGGATTGGATGTATATGACATCGAATCAACCACTTTAACCTCACTCTCCAAAGGAAGAGTGGGATGAGGCATATGTTCTTTACTCTCTAAAGAGAGAGTGGGATCGACCAAGGATGGAACTGGATCAACCACTTCAACTTCACTCTTCGACGGAAAAGTGGTATCGACCGAGGTTAGAATTGGATCGACCTCTTTATCAACCAATGGGAGGTCAAGGGAAAACTTATGATAACTGGTTGGAAGCCGTTCTTGAGGACCATTAACTTCTTCCAACAACTTTGAAGCTTCATCCATGTGAGGACAAAGGTAAGTACGGTGCATATCCTTACATAAAAAGCAAGGATGCTTGACTTTTCCCTTTCTACTCTTAATCATAGAGTCATTGTTGATGGGGCATCATCAACATGACAATCAGAGACTGATGACATAGTTTGTTTAGACCATACTTTTGACACAAGGGAAAGACCAGGGAAATCCTTTAGAAGGTGATCACCCTTACAAATCATGTAAGGGATTTTTGGCTTATGAAATCCGGAAATAGGTGCATCAATACTCCCAGCATGATCACCAGTGGCTGGTGGGATCCCAACATGACGATAAGAGGTTGGATCTGCAACCTTCTGCTTAGATTTCTTCTTCTTATCCTTCTTTTTCAACTTCTTCTTACCCACTCATTTACTAAAATCATAGTTATCAATAGGTGAAGATGAATAAAGGGAAGTCAATCCAATATTCGACAAAGAAGGATAAGGATTAAGATGAGGTTGATGCTCATGTGGTAAAGGACCATGATCCGAAACAAGGGGTGCATTTGGTATAACGTGATTGGGTGCATTTGGTATAATGGGATTGGATAATAACCATATAGGTAATCCTATAATCAATCTAGGAAGACTCAAAGCGGCCATGAAGAGAGGAACAACATTATCAGAAGAAGGAGGAACAAAAGACATACCCTGAAAAGGAGGGTCTCCCATATCTAAAATTTCTAAGAATATCCAAAGTACCACACAAGTAAAAAACTACTAAAGTCTAAAGGGAACAAGCAAATTGTGTGACAGACAAGGTCAAAAGGCCTAGAACCTCACAGGATTGTAATGGCTTTACAACTCGCTATATACTGCACGGTCCAACAGAAAAATGTGACAAGGAGTATTGGGATCGTACCCTTTCCTGAATACTCGACTACCTAGATGACACATGCATAGTAATCTCCCTGAGTGCTATTCTCGGTGTATTGCGATGCCAAGATGACAAAATTTTTAACTCAGTTGGTCACAGGAATCCTAAGAGGGTCTCCCGATATATGCAAGGCACAAGGGAGCTCAAATCCATAGTGGTTTTGTTTAATGCACAACCGCACGATAGGAGTCTTCCAATATACTACCAAGTATGTGAAGTACTTTTCTATATACCTGAAAGTGCATGAAAATCCATTCTATATACCGGTTGCTATGTGGAAGAAAGACAAGCCCTCGGGATGTAGTGACGGCAATAAATGATAGCTGCCACACTTAACGACGCCGAAACATGTCACTAACTTACACACAATTACTAAATTATTTTAAACCCAATCTAGCATTAATTTTATCTTGAGCGGTTAAGTGGATGCATGAGGTGTAGATAGGAAATGTAAAAGAATGAAAATCCTAGCTACATGATGATGCACATTTCTCTTTTGATAAAAGCTACCTAAGGTAGGAAAAGACCTTTCTTTTCAAATCAACATGACCATAAGTAGTAAGGAAAAGAGAGATTCCTTCCTAGAGTGCTATAACTCTATCTTTCTGCAATCATAAGACAAAAGACGAAATGAAATCGAATATGCGACTAATCTTAATGATGCACAAAAGACAAAATAACGAAGCACTTCAATTTTCAAATGTATGTATCAAAATGGAACTTTGNATTTCCTACAGTACCCTACTCATTCAGAAAAAAAAAAAAAAAAAAGAAAGACGACAAGCATCCACACAACTTGAAAGATATTCAAATTCCAAAGAACTCAAACCGAAATCAAACATACACATGAAAATGAAATGTATATTTTCCAATTCCAATGAATAACATCTGCATAAAGGAGCAAGAAGTTTCAAGAAAAGAAATGAATGTAAAATCCAATGCAAGAAACATAAACTCTTCTTTGCATGCATAGAGAATATAACAATCAAATTCACTGTAAGACAAAAAAGTAAGCCAAAAAACACTCAGAAAAGAAACAAACTCCTTTTATGTTTTGAAATTACAGGGGCATAAAACCCTACCTGGCACTGCTTGCAGAAGGTTGGTGACAGAGCGTTACCACTTGGGCATCACCTTTTGTCCACTATAATTGAGTGGTGGCACCACCTAATGTCCTTACTGAATGCGTGGTGGGTCCTGTAGGTTTCAAAACAAAAAATAAGTGAAAATATAAAGTTAAGTGTCAATTAACTGGCATCAAATCATGAAAATTACAGGAAAATTAAGCATAGAAAGCATATGTGTTTCAGATCTAAATAGATCTAGTTAAAATGAACCAAAATCTCACTAGAAAAATAGTATATCTGGTCACTAAAAGGTTGGAGTTTGGAATACAGACAAGAGTTTGAAAACCAAGATTAGATCTGCTGAATGTTGTCCCTAGTATGGTCGCCATATTTGTTGCTATAAATTCTCACCTCTTGCTGACAAGAGTTATTTCCCTAGGTCTGAATGGTTCATATCTAGAACAAATGAGTGATAACAAGGATGAAATACTTCCCCTAGAACTTGTAGATATATGGAATGAGTCCTTTAGTTGTCAGGTGTCTCTTATGGTGTTGAATCTCCACATATGTACCTACAATAAAAACACATCAAACAACAAGAGAGATCAAGAGTACTATAAAATGGTCTATATTTATGTATTAGTGACTAAGGAATCCAATAATAATGAATGATTGCAACATACTACATTTTATGGGAAAGGAACCATATTTTCATTAAAATGAAGAAGAGAGATTACAACCATTTTCCTTAGTGTTGTGATGGTCCTTCGCATGCCATGTATTGTCCTCAAAAGCTCCAACTTGCCTCTTTTATGCTCACCCTATATTTGGTCAGAACCTCAGTGCAGTTGCATAACTTTTGTCTCGCTCAACCATGGGGGATGAGCCAAGTTTTAGAGGCCTTGGGAGGATAGGGATGGTTGATAAAATGGTGGATGAGGTGGAGGGGAGATTCTACTAGGGGGGATCTCAAGTCCAGGTGGTCCACAAGAGTAGGGATGAGGGTTCCATGAAGTCTTCCTTCGAGAAGCTTCATGAATCTTCTCTTTTTCTCTTTTAAACTCAAGCACCGCTTTTCCTCTATGTAGATAGAGCGTTACCAAGGTGGAACCACTTCTTGACCAAAAGGTAAAGGCAATGGCAGTGCTCATTGTCAAGAGATAATAGGTGATACTAAAGAAGGTAATGCCTTTTTCATTGAATTTAAAGCCAACAATGGACTCAAATATGGAAAATATGAGTCTGGGGCAATGTCCAACTTCACAATTTGGGAATTTAGGGCAATTTATGATGTTTTGGTCCTCAACACATGGTGGTGACGATATTTGTGTGTAACTGTTGGCTCATTATATGGTATTTGACACCACATAACCATCCAATAATGTTACATTACCCATGTGCTCGAATTTGGATGAATATGATGCCAAGTGTGTGGGGAATCTAGTCACACAAAGGCTCCACAATATTCCAAGTGTCTTCATGAATCCATGCCACCTTATTTTCTTAGCATTTATCATTTATGTGAACCATTTAAATGTGAATATGTTAAACTAAAGTCCTTTTGGTTCCCATAGCCCCTTATTACAAAATTTATGTCTCCATCTCAACCTAGGAAACTAGTACGTTGGTGAAACATTATTTGCAAATAGTCTTATTTGGAAATTATTTAAATGGGGACATGACAATGCATCGAACATATCCTTGGGAGTATTCAAGGATGATACATGTGATATCCAATGGAGACATAAATACTCATCTTCTTATGCTTTTCTTTGACTTCATTTCCCTCTGGATATGCAACTTCTTCTTTGACATATTTCTCCATGTCATGCTTCTTCAAGTATGAGAATCACTCTATACTTCCATGCTTAGAAGTTATTGAATATTTCAAGCTTGTCCTCAAGCTTGTTACAGTTTGTTATCATGATAGAAATGAGAACCTCAAATGGAAATAGAGAGGATAGAGCTTACCAATGAGATTGCTTCAACTTGATGCTTGCTTGAAGACTCTTGTGGAAGACTGCTTTTGGTGGACATAGGGTTTTACATAGAAACCCTAATTTTTCAAATTGGGTATATTTCATATATTATTGGATAGAAATATGCGCTTCCTCAAGGCGAGCTGAGCAACATACTTATTTCCCAAAACTATGGACAGGACTGGAAAATATCTGATGCCCTGGTTTTCTCGGCAAGAATGTTAGGTAAAAAATAGAAATTCCACAAAATGAGAAACTTCTTACATAGAAAGATTCACCCTCCTAGGGAGAGTTTTATGGTCCTCCTTTTTTAACTTATTGGTGGAGGGAAGTTCCCAGAACATGAAGCCCTAGTTTTTTCTCTAGTTTCTTTTACAAAATTGACTGATCTTGTTTCTAATATAGCTCTGAATTTTATGCTCCTAAAGGTTTGAAACTTCGTCCTATAGTAGCTTGGTCTGTATTCTTTCCAAACCCACAATTTAGAGAAGAGTTGGATTCACCAAGTGGGACTTATACAAATTTTTCCAAGGTGACTTATTTCAGGACTGCTTGGCATAGAGAAATTGTACGCACTTCCATGTGTCACTGTTTCACCTTCGGTGTATAAAAATATTACCATAGAAACTAAAGTTTGTGCCCTATATACAATATCTTGCAAATTTTCATTTGGACCTTATTATCCCAAGATATAGCAATTATCCCTAGGGTACCTGTTTAAGGATGAATTCTGGGAGGGGCTAGAACCATGAGTTGGAGGAATCACATCTCCCCGATTATAGCAAATTAGAGGCTTAAACATTTACATAGTGTACAAAAATATTTCATATTCATCCTGTAAAAGTTTCAAATCCTGAACCTTCGCCAAACTTGAGTTATAGAGAAAATTCCAAGATGACTAAATTTTTCCTTCTAGGGTTTTTAAGCATGAAACCGTAATCTCTAGTAGTTGTAGCTGTAGCAGTGTTTCAGATGTACAAAGAATTATTTTAGGGTGTCTCTAAATCCATGTTATATTTTTAATGGTTATACAAAATGTAAAACATTTATCATCATAACATCATAACCATAATCAAATGATCACTAAAATAAATACAGCTACAACAACACAAGAGAACACAAAGATTTTCCTCATGGAAACCACAAGGGAGAAAACCCCGTAAAACTTCCTTAGTATAGAACTCAACCAAGTACAGTGTAAAACCCCAGTAACAAAAATAGTCGCTCATCTTCCACAGTAGACTCTCTCTCTCTCTCTCTCTCTCGTGCAATGCTTGAGTATAAGTTGTGTCTAAATTTCAAAGGCACCTCACCTATTTATATTCATTAGGTGAGTGGCTCAACTAGCCATATAGGTCAGTCTGGTTCGCTAATTAGGGCTGACCTACCTAGGAAAATACAAAATACATTTTATATATTAATTTTGTGGGTACCATTTCCCCGACTTACAACAAAGGTTTTACCTCTTGAATTTTACAAGAACAATTACATCAAGGAGATCTCCAAATGGAGGAATAGCATTGTCGAAGGAGAATACAAAAAAAGTACAATATAATATCCTTCGAAGTTACAATATTTCAACATGTAGAGAGGATTGAAACCCCATTGTAATAATTCTTCCACTTAAGAGTTGAGAAGGAAGAACCAACTATCGTATGGTGGAAGTGAAGGTTAGGATGTGACAAGAAAGGGTAGCAGATGGAGAAAAGCATGCCATGGTTACTCCAAAACTGTGAACAAGACCAAATGAATATTGTAAGTGTCTTGTTGACTTAAATACACGTGCATAGGTGCATTCCAGTTCTAACACATTACACTTTAATACCATAAACTATCGAAGCATTGTAACATATGTCAACGTTTCTCCTTTATTTATAAAGTAAAGAATAAACTCATATAAAGAATCATTCAAATGAAGTTTAGACATAAGTTGTACACGTGGTATCACACTTTGGTGGGTGCTCTTTTATCCAAAACCCGAAGAATAGAACTGCGATGAATAACATGTAATGAATTAAAAGGATAGTTAGTGAAACAACTAAATAAATTGCAGGTCTAGCCAAACTGTCATAAATATAAGAGTAAGTCTTTTGTGAATTCCTCCACCATA
>LPNX010758424.1:132116-187538 GCA_001517045.1 Pseudotsuga menziesii | reverse complement strand
TGGGGATTTCTCCCTTGTTACGTGCAAAAGCACCAGCCTTAAGCCAATGGGACAGTAAGGGAGAGTTCATGGAAAACTAAAACAATACTAACAGATTAGTAATAAAATAAAAAATATATACAAGGGATAAACTAAATAAAATACAAAATAAAAAAATGTTATACCTTCTTTATGTAAAGTGGGTTACCGTGGCCGTGTCGGGAGTGGTACTCCTCTCCACAGGTTGGTTCTCCAAGAGGGTATGGATAATATCTCTACGTACTAAACGGGAATGTTATGGCAACATGATGGTGGAAAAATGGTATGTGTGAATACCTGAGAGAAAAATATGTCCCAGGGTACCAACAATGATGGAAAAAGGTATTTTGGGAAAGCCCTTCACAATGTATTTATATAATGGATCTGGGGTTTTTTGACTCGACGTGGTTACCCATGGTAATTTCTGGCCCATGGTATTTTCCTATGGTTTTCTCTCTTTTAGTGTTTTTACACCATTTTTAGGGTTTTGGAACCTTTTTTAGGGTTTTGACCCTTTTTGGGGGAGAGTGAAGGTAAACCATATTAAATAATAATGTTTTAGACCATTTTTTGTGGAAATACAATTGTGAAGGTCAAAAGTAAGGGAAATATGGTAGGAATATGATGTATGTATGAGGTTAAGGCCATGTAGAGCTAGGTGAAATTTTGTTTGTGTTAACAGATTTCCCCCTGATGTGTGATGTCAAGAGCTCATCTTATGGCCGATGGACATCATAAGATCACGGGAAATAGTGGAGAGACTGGAGACCTGTAGAGAAGTGGAGCTTCCTTGTTTGAACCACAGTGGATTTTGGTTTTTCATTAATGGTTCCCATCAATGGGTGAGATACAAAGAATGCATGACATGTATATGAACAAGGCAGGAATCCCCATGCTCGTAACAATGTCAAAAGAATAAATAAATGGATCAAGGATAAAAAAAAATGCAGGATCTGATCAATACATATACAAATGATTATACATAATGGTGGCCTCCATAGGAGGCTGATGGAGGCTGAATACAATGCTGATCTGAAGAAATGATACATAGGAAAAATGGCATTCACATGGAATGCAATATCATCACAACTGATGCTATGCTGGATCTGGAGGTGTACATATGTAGGGACTCAATTACCAAGATTTAGAATATCTATGGTACAATATGCAGCATCAAGTTCTGGGGATGTTGATGTGATTGTAACTTCGGAATGTATTCACTTGTATTTCTTATGTATTGTACCCCGATGTTTATTTCGGGATGTGTTTGTAATGTACTTGAGTCATGTCATGCCCCGATGTTCCTATCAAGAGGTTCTATAATGTAAACAAGTCATGTCAAGTCATTGTGGGTAACCCTCCTATTGGTCAAGGGTTAAGGTTCCCGTACTTGTGGGGCCCTAGGGTTATTAGGATATCCTAGAGAAGTCGACCCTAGGTGAGTCATTGTAATTTGGGGCAATAGTCCCCACCATTGTGTTAAGGATATCCCTCCTTATTGGTCGGAGGAGGAAAAGTCCCCAGAAGTTGTGGGGCACTAGGGTTATTAGACACTCCTAGAGATGTCGGCTCTAGTAAGTAATTGTTAAGTGAGGCTGACATGTTGGAGTGGGTTTTAGGTGAATGAAAGAATATAAATAGAGAGTGAGCCTCACTATTTATCATACACACACTCACTCATTGGGGCACATGAGTGAGAGAGAATTTTCTAGGATCAGAGAGAGAGACTGCTGCTGTCGGGAGATCATCTTTATGTTTTCAGGTTTTACTTTTGGTGCTGATTCTATCTCTGAGGCAGTTGTAGGGTTTTTTGCTTTATGGTTTCCCTGAGGAAAATTCTTTGTGTCTCCTGTCTCTTCTGTTTATTGCTATGCATGTTATTCTCTCAGTTAAAGATCCTAAGATCATAATGCTAGCTTGAATGATAAAAATATAACATGGTATCAGAGCTAATATGAGAAGAAGACATTGTGCAACTAAATAATCTAGGTATTATTAATTTTTAGGTCTCTCTCCACAATCCCTCAACAAACGTATGCTAGGCTAACTCTCCATTGAAGGGCACATCTTTCTGTCGAAGCAAAATTCAATTCCGAGCATTTTCAGTTTTCGGTGCAAGAAATTAGGGCTTTCTACAGAAGAGGAATTTTTGAGTGAGCCCAGCATAGGATTACTCTCCTCATCAAAATCGAATTTTAGAGACCTGGGTCAATATTTTTGGTTGGGTGAAACTCTGAGAAAGTCAAACCCTAGTTTGACCTCGAGATAGAAAACCCCTACAATACTAAAACTGATAAGTTTTGGTACATTCACTATATCTCGGGATTGGTGAAGGCTCAAGAGCTGAAGCTTTCATAGGCCAAATCTAAAATACAGTTTTACACTATTTCCACAATTCAACCTCATATTCACTATATTCTGGGAGATATGATCCCTCCAAGTTAGGGTTCCAGCCTCTTCCAGGACTCATCCCTAAACAGGACACCTGGGGAGGATTGTTATATCCTAGGCTACAAAGGTCCAAATAAAATTTCTGAAGATTTTCCAGAAAGGGCACGAACTTTAATTTCTGTGGTCCAAGTTTTAGACCCAGAAGATGAAACAGTGACATGTGGAAGTCCATACAACTTCACTGTTCTAAATAGTCTTGTAACAGGTCACCTTGGGAAAATGATCATAAGTCCCAATTGGTGAAACCAATTCTGATGAAACCTATGGTTTTGAAATAGGGATGGGCGAGGCTACCTCAATGCAAATTTTCAGACATAGAGGAGTAGTAATTTCAGAGATATCGCAGAAACAATATCAGGAATGTTTGCAGAAGAAATTGGAAAACTAGGGCTTCCTGTTCCGAGAGCTTCCCTCCACTATTTTCAGAAAAGGAGTAATGAGACAACTCAAATTGAAGAGATCTATCTTTCTATCCAATCAGATCTGAAATATTCCAAGTTTTTAAAATTTGGGTTTCTTTGACAAACCCTAGATCAGCCAGCTTCGGAACCAGGACGGACACCTCAAATCGGTAAGATTTAATCTTTTGCTATTTTCATTTCCGGTTCTCATTTCAAAGTGATATATCACATCATCTTGATGATAAGATTGTTAAAGTTGACAACTTCCAAGCATTGAAGTATATGATCTCCCTGAAGAAAATGAATTGGACACCTACATAAGTAGAGAGGTTCCAGTTCCAGAGGGAGATGAGGCTCAAAGCCTTCCACAAGAAGAACTTGGTCAAGTCCAAGAATATCATTGTTGATTCAATCATGGATCAAATTGTACCATAAGTGTCTCCCCTAAAGACACTGAAAGAGATGTTTGATTCCTTGACCAATATATTTGAAGGGAAGAACATAAATCGGAATATTACTTTGAGAAACCAGTTGAAGAATGTGAAGATCTAGAATGCAGAGACCATACAGTCATACTTAACAAGGGTCTCTCAAATCAAAGAAAAAATTGAAGTGGTAAAAGAAGAAGTGAAGAATGCAGAAGTGGTGATATCCAGCTTGAATGGTCTCCCAGGATCATGGGATTCATTCATGCGAGGAATGTGTGCGAGAAGAAAGTGATTACTTTCAACATACTCTAGGTAGAGCACACACAAGAAGAAGATGCTTGACTCATAATAAGAGAAGAGAAGATGGGAGCAACTGAAGATCAAGCTCCCACCATCGAAAGAAGATCCCTTGGATTAGTGTACAATCTCAATGTTGTCCTAGTAGAGATGGAATGCATCTAGAAAATTTTCTATGAGATATGGATGAATGTTGTATTGGCTTAAGTAGTTGCATGATCATATATTTATGCATAAGAATTTGTCAGTATGAATATTCCTTATGAAATGTTTCTAACCACACAAATGCATTTGACTTGTAGGAAAGATCACGTAAAATCGCCTACAAGCAAAGAAGGATGAGACTTGTTCCAAAGAACAAGTGATGACAATTCAAGATGAAGAATAATATGACAAATACAGTATCATCATTGGTGCAGAACCTTTCAGCCATGAAGAAGTAACCAAGAAGAAAAGGAAGACCAGTTCAAGAAGAATGATGTCTAGGATGCAGTATCGATATGTAAAGGGAAGTTCATAGTTCCATCATGTAGTAGATGGAGACATCGCGGGATACAAGGCAAGATTCGTAGCACGAGGCTTCTCACAAAAATAAGGCATAGACTACAAAGAGACATTTGCAGCCACTGCAAGTGAAGTCACATGACAGGCATAATCATGTATGCAAATGAAAGAAAGCCTTGTACGAGCTCAGAAGACACACATAGGATAACACATTCATGAGGAGCTTGAAGAAAATGGCAAGCTCACAGATGGGTGCGAGAAGAAATTTTGAAAATATTTCAAAGATAGAGGATCTTGGTATCCAGTGACCATAGATGGATACATAGAATATTAGTAGCAGAGGAAGCTACTTGTCACTCCAGTACAGAATGTTTTAGTGCATAGAGTATGGAAGATAGAGGGAGCCTTGGTGCTTCAGAGGGAGTGACTGCAGAAGATCCTGAGGTTTGACATGGTACTACAAGATGGATAGATTACTGATGAATCTAGGCTCTAATAAGAGTAAAGAGGATTTCAAACTTTGCTTCAAGGATGAAGGCGGAAGACCAGTGATGCTCATGTTATGTGTCAATGCACTATTTTTATATGTATGGAGGTGTGGCAGAATGCAGATGGAATCTTCCTTGGACAAGGGAAGTATGCAGTAGAGATACTGAAGAGGTTTGGGATGATGGACTGCAAGGTCATGACCACACCTATGGCATCGAACCTAAAGCTATTGAGTGATGCTTCATCAGAAGCGGTTGATGCCACGATGTATCATCAGATGATTGGGTACTTGATGTACCTGATGAACATGAGACCAGACATTTTCTTTGCTATGAACATGTTGAGCCAGTTCCTGACAGATCCAAGACATGTTCAGCTGATTGCTACAAAGCATATTCTGAGGTACATGAAGGGTACATTCGATTGTGGGATCAAGTATGAGGCGAATCAGAATATTTACCTCAAGGGTTATGTTGATTCAATTTGGGCAGGCAGTGCCATCGATAGGAAGAGCACTATAGGGTGTTGCTTCAGTATGGGATCAGGTGTGATCTCTTGGTTTAGTAGGAAGCAATCCTATGTAGCACTGAGTACAACTGAACTAGAGTATGTTGCAGCTTGTTCAGCTAGTTCTAAGGTAGTATGGCTGGGGAAGCTAATGTCTAATTTGTTTGATATCCAGTTAGATGCTACTTGTATATATTGTGACAACCAAAGTTGTGTGAAATTGTCGGAGAACCCGGTGTTCCATGACAAGTTGAAGCATATCGATATCAAGTATCACTATATCATGGATATGATGCAGAGGGGAGTTGTGAAGCTCCAGTATGTTGCGACAGACGAATAGATGGCTGATGTGTTGATGAAGCCATTAGACAGAGTGAAGTTTGAGTACTTCAGGGAGAATCTTGGTTTTCTCTAGATCAAGGTTCCTTCCAAGAGGAAGTGATGATTCCGTGAACCATTCTGACATGGTGAGAGGATTGGTTCCTTCCATGTTAGATATGAGTGCTAAGCCATTATGATATGACTGTAGGATTGGTTCCTACATGATAAGATATAAGGGCTATTTCCATTCTTGGAATGGAGGTGCCTGGTCAGTTACCAGGAATACTTGGTCTAGGACTGAGGGCCATTCTGATATGACTGTGGGATGTGTTCCCACATGATCAAATATGAGTGCATGGCCATTCTGATGTGATTGAAGGGTGTGTTCCCACTTGATCAGATATAAGGGCTGATGCCATTCTCTTGGAGAATGGAGGCACCTGGTCAGTTACCAGGAACCCTCAACCTGGGGTTGAGAACCTTTCCAGCATGGTTGTAGGATGTGTTCCCGCATGGTTGGATGTAAGTGTAGAGCCTTTCCAGCATGGTTGCAGGATGTGTTCCCGCATGGTTGGATGTAAGTGCAGATCCCTTCCATCATAGTTGCAGGATGTGTTCTCGCATGGTTGGATGTAAGTGCAGAGCCCTTCCAGCATGGTTGCAGGATGTGTTCCCACATGGTTGGATGTAAGTACAGAGCCCTTCCAGCCTGGTTGCAGGATGTGTTCCCACATGGTTGGATGTAAGTGTAGAGCCCTTCTAGCAAGGTTGCAGCATGTGTTCCCGCATGGCTATATGTAAGTGTAGAGCCTTTTTAGCATGGTTGCAGGATGTGTTCCCACATGGCTAGATATAACTGTTGATCCTTTTCGATAGGGTTGTGGGATGTGTTCCCACATGATCAGATGTGAGTGCTGGGCCATTCTGATATGATTATAGGATTGGATCCTACATGATTAGATGTGAGTGTTGGGCGTGCCTTTCTGACATGGTGTTGGATGTGTTCCTCTCATGGTCAGATGTAAGTGTTGGGTGGGCCATTCTAAATTGGTGTCAGATATAAGCACTAAAGAGGACCTACATTTAGGCTAGTCCTACAACCAGCATGAAAAAGGGCTGGCTCTATAGAACTTCCTGTGACGAGAAGAATCATGAGATAGAACCCATGATGATGATCTAGCAGTGATGATCTAGATCGAGTGATGATCTAGATCCCATGATGATGATCCAGATCAAGTGATGATCTAGATCCAGTGATGATGATCTAGATCCAGTGATGATCTAGATCCAGTGATGATCATCCAGATCAAGTGATGATCCAGATCGAGTGATGATCATCCGGATTCAGTGATGATCCAAATCCAGTGATGATGATCTAGATCCAATATGATCTAGATCCAATGATGATGATCCATATCTAGATGAAGATGATGATAACTTGACGATGATTTAGATGATACAGAGAAGAAGACTTGTGCTAATAAATTGTGTCGAGAGAATACCTTCCTAGTTAAGAGGGAGTGTTGATGTAATTGTAACTTTGGAATGTATTCACCTGTATTTCTTATGTATTGTACCCTGATGTTTATTCTGGGATGTTTCTATAATGTACTTGAGTCATGTCATGCCCCAGTGTTTCTATTGGAAGGTTATATAATGTAAACAAGTCATGTCAAGTCATTGTGGGTAACCCTCCTATTGGTCAAGGGTTAAGGTCCCCGCAGTTGTGGGGCCCTAGGGTTATTAGACTATCCTAGAGAAGTTGACCCTAGGTGAGTCACTGTAAGTCGGGGAAATAGTCCCCACCACTGTGTTAAGGATAACCCTCCTTGTTGGTCGGAGGAGGCAAATCCCCCACAAGTTGTGGGGCACTAGGGTTATTAGACACTCCTAGAGATGTTGGCTCTAGTAAGTAATTGTTAAGTGAGGTCAACATGTTGGAGTGGGTTTCAAGTGAACAAAAGAATATAAATAGAGACTAAGCCTCTCTATTTATCATACACACACTCACTCATTGGGGCGCATGAGTGAGAGAGAAGTTGCAGGGATCAGGGAGAGAGACTACTACTGTTGAGAGATCATCTTTATGTTTTCAGGTTTTACTTTCGGTGCTGATTCTATCTCTGAGGAAGTTGTGGGGTTTTCTCCTTTATGGTTTCCCTGAGGAAAATTCTTTATGTCTCTTGTCTCTTATGTTTATTGTTGTGGATGTTATTCTCTGATTTAAAGATCATAAGATCATAATGCTAGATTGAATGATAAAAATCTAACAGGGGATACATGGAAGAAAAACAATTGGGGATTCTGAACATTATTGCCAACACAGCCCAGAAATCACGAGGTACCTGAAACTGTCGGGGTCCCATTGTAGAGTCACCAATGTGATAGAGTTAGGTGGCAACTGAGGTATTTGACCAAATACTAAATGGACCAATACCCTATATGAATCTCAACGGCGCGATGATGTTGCTGAAGTCAAGCATGTGAGAAAAAACCATCCCAAGAGGAACTATTGACTCCTTTCAAGTGGTCCAATGAACTCATCAATGAGGTGGATGAAACCAAGATACAGGGACCTCTGGGTCTATCGTCTAGAATATATGTGTTGATGTCGACAGAGGGAGACCTTACCATTAATCAAGGCAATGATGTGTCCTTGACTAGAAGCGTGGGGGGGATAACCAAAGATGTGGACCGATATGGGGTATGACACACTAAATGGGGGAATAGGGACAAGGGGAGTATGGGGCACTCAAAATTCCTTTGTTTAGAGTATGATGATAACGCTGAACTGGAAGCAAATGAAACTAATGCATGGGAGAGGGATCATGGCTGTAATACCGGGAATGTAACTACAAATGGGAAATATTGAGGGAGGTAACTGAACTAGTGATATCCAGGGGATACAAGGAGACTCATCATAGAATACTCTGAATAAAGGAGGCCTAATGGGGGAAATTTGTTGAGCTATGATATATGGGGTGGAATCTAAATACACCGTTATGACACGATCTCATGGATTTTTAGCGATCCTGAGAAAGTAAATGCTTGATGGTGTTTTTAATTTTAGAGAGTCTGAAAACATGAAGAAGACTCCAATGGGGTATTTGTTTCATATGTAGTTTCGTGAGGTCGAAAAAGGATAACAGTGTACAAAGGAGAGCTCTCCCAAATTTTTCAGGAAGGAAGATTTATTTATCGTTGGTAGTCCAATTAGGTCGAAAAAGTTTAAACTTACACTAACTGGACGATCATTCAAATACTTTTACAAGCATGAACAAAACCAAGTTTGCTCGATAATATTTTCTTGATTAGAAGGCTGGAAAAGAGCTTAAAGACAACCTATGATGAGATTTTTTGTAAAGTATAGTCCCAATGTCCGAGAAAGCATAAAAGGATGAAAAGGAAAATGTTCCTGGCCTGAGTGTGCCAAGGTGGTCCTTTTCTTATGATAGTCTACATAGTTTGAAAAGGAGATAAACAAGGCTACACAAACACCCTTTCAAAAAAATTTACGAGTGTGAAAGGAAGCAAGCGTGCTCAATGATCTTTTCATTCTTTTTGGAGTCAGAAAAGAGCTCAACAGAAACTCCATAATGGTCAATCAAGCAAGGGGGAAGTGCCTGATATATGGATAGAGGTTATATTGTGAACATGGCTGATGGGAATAAATGTAGAGCATTGATGGGGCGGCCTTGCGGGACTATAGATGGTGGTAAAATAAGAACCAACTGTGTAGTATAGATGGAGCATATGGCTCGTGAACATGCCAATACATACAAAGGGAGATTCATGTGATGGAATGAAAATCGAGGTGAATCCTAAGAAATGACGTAGAAAATCATAGTGAGAGCACGAGATGAGGGTCTCATCAAAAGATAGAGGGAAGAAAAATGAACTCGGTGGTGCAAGCGAAGTCTCAAATGGACTCCAGATGACTCTGTGGCACATGAAATAAAATAAGACCCAGTGGAGGACTATAAACAAGGGGGACCACATGACATGTGTCATTGTTACTGTTTAGAGCTGAGTTGGAGTGGAGGACCCTAGAGCTCATTTGCTGATTTCTTTCATTTCGAATGGCGGTTTTTAGATCCATGACTTGCATGTAAGAGATCTCGTCAAACCCAACTTTTTCACTAGTTTAGTTTTGGTTTTTTCTCATCTTGGGGGTTATGTCAAGCTCAAGGGGCTCGTAGGGTTGGGTCGCATTTTTTGACAGAAAATTTGTGACCTAGGTCGACCATACCTAGCTGAAAGGTGCGAACCGGTCATACTTGTCAAGGAGTAAGGAGTGACCCTAATCGCACCTATTCAGTAGGTATAAGTGACCTCGTCGGTCCTGTTCGGGGTTTTCGAGTGAATTGGGTCATGCAAAAAGGTTGAAAAGGGTGACTCATCCTAGGATGAGTTGTTGTGTATGAATCGAATTGATAGGGGATGTGTGTATGTGCAGTATACCAAAGAAGGTATGGTGAGAGAAGGATATTGGTACCTTGCGAGAGAAGGCACTAGGGGATGAGGCAGTGGTGGGCACACTTTCCCGGAGTGGGCTACTGAAGTACTTTCAGGTTTTTCTAATCCATACATCGATATTGTTAATGGAGATGTTGGTGAACTACTGGGACCTGAATGCTGAGTATTTATCATTCAGGGGGAGCAGATCGAGATCATGCTCCCCGATATTTATTTTTTGAGTTGGCTCCCAATGCTAGGTGTGATCGACAACACTACGTTGAAGCTCACACATAAGGTGTCACTGGACAAACTCTACGAGAGGAATTGATATGCCTCTACTACGATGCACTCATCGTACATAATGGTGTGTGACATTGAGAGTATTGCGACTCAGGATATGGAAGCGATGGTGCTGTGGATCTCGAGGTCATCAGGATCGCACAAGATCTCAGGGGGGCAGCTCCAGATTGTGGAGCGCGTGTTGAGGGGAAACTACTATGGGTGGGACCATATGTACTTGACAAAGGTTTGGTGTTCATTGAAACATTCCAGGACAATGTGAGGGGATTTTTGTTTCCCTTCATTTTTGTGCTCATTCTTATTTGAGTGACTTTCGACCCTATGACCGCACTTGGTAGTGCAGGAGGGAGGTCCTCATGAGTGTTGCATGAGGAGTTGGAGCGAGATAATGATCCAGGAGGGAGGTGGCCTAGTGGGCTAGTTATTTACTTGGGATCTTTTTGTGTAGTGGAGGCAGCTATCAGTCCTCATAGAGGACTACCCATATGTAGGGATGGACTACCGGGAATATCCTGAGATGCCTCAACCTCTAGGATAGGCCTGGGGACCTGATGGTATGTATACATGATTTTTTATGTGGTTAAATTCATATATAGTTTACTGGATTAGTGGTATCCAGTTCATGTGTATGGAAGATACTCATGACATACTATGTGTATGTGTAGACATCGGACCACACCCTCTAGCAGGTTATTGGCGACGGAGGGGAAGGGTGGAGGGGTTAGATCCACCCGCTCATGGGCACAGGAGGCATCAAAGTTTTCTAGAATCACTTTGTCATGATATAGAGATCTTATTAGAGGGGGTCACTGATGACGGCTGGCAGGACTTGGACGATGACTTGATCGAAACACATTACCAGGATCCTCTAAAGTGGATCCCCTTGATGAAGAGGATTGCAGTCGTTGCCGAGTATGTCCGAGCAACGGCGCAGGGTGATGTTACCATGTAGGAGGAGGAGGACTCTAGTGAGGAGGAAATAGACCTACAGTACCAGGAGGAGGACTTTGATTTTGATTACCAGCTAATGGTGCTGCCCCTAGTTCAGTGGTGCACTAGGATTTTGTATGATATGTATACTCAGCCGAGAAAGCTTATGGGGCTTCTCATTTTTATATTGAACATTATGATATGATGATATATATTTATGCACGTGGATGCACTTTTTTATGGTTTTTATATGAGTCTATTTATGATGATGATGCCTATATGATGTATATGACATATGTATGCATGACTATATGATGATGCATGACTATATGATGATGCATGATGCAGTTTTATTTCCTATATGCGATGATCGATGTGCCACTTTAGAACGTCATTATCCATTTGGTCTGCGACACTATTAAGTCTTCTGGGATCATGTGTGAATGTAATGGATTCAAAATGTCTAAACAAATGTATAGTGCATAGAAAATTTCTAAAGAGACAAGGATCACATGCCCGGTAGTTGTTATTCAGCTGAGAGACAAGCAGCTGGGAGTCTAAGAATACATCAAGGTGATAAATACCCAAGTGTAGGGCAGCTGCCAAGTGACCAATGACACTGCCAAGAGACTAATGACACCATCATACCCATCGTGGTTGTTGGTAGTAATGCCAACACACATTCCGTCAATATGGATCAACTCATGTGATGGGGAATAAATAACCCACGCAGACGAGGCGAGATTTGGAGACCATCTACCTGCTCCATCAGCGAAACCAATGTAACGATGTGGGGCAGTATCCATATGAGACAACCAATGAAAGAAACTATATGACTCATGAAAAGAACTGTGTAAAAAAAAGAAAAACTATAACTTAAGTGACTCATTATGGGATACATTAGGCATAGAACCTCTTGAGGTAGAGCCCATTACGGGGATTCTTCAAGAGGTGGTCATCCGAGTCAGTGAGGATGTATGCCCCTTTGCTGAGGAGTCTATGGATGACATATGGCCTGTATCACATGGATTCAAACTTCCCTTTCCCTAACTTATCATTGACTTGGTCGTAAACAAGGATGAGATCTCCTTCACTGAAGGTGTGAGGGTGAACGTGGGAGTCAAAATGTGACTTTGATCGAGTCTTATCCACTTCAATCATTTGAAGAGTGGCATGACAATCCTCATTCATTTGTTTGAGAAAAATAAGGCATTGTTCTAATGGCGAGGTATCGGGGAGGAGCTCTATGATAAGGTGGAGTGATGGAATCTGGAACTCAATGGGAAGTATTGACTATACACTACGGACTAAGTGGAATGGGGTAAAACCAGTGGAGGTCTTAGTTGATGTTCGATAGGCCTAGAGGGCAGACAAGAGCATATGGTTCCAGTTAAATTTATTGTTTCCCACCATCCACTAGAGCATGGTTTGAGGATCTTGTTGACAACCTCAACTTGTCCATTTCCTTGAGGGTAGTATGTAGAGGAGTACTGATGTTCAAACTTCAACATGGTCGAAAGCTCTGTCCACACGATGTCTTCGAAATGGAACCCATGGTCCAAGACTATCTATTGGGGGACATTGAAATGTGTGATAACATGATAGAAGAAGAAATGTGTTGTCATGTAAACCTTACAATTGAATGTAGGCATGGCCTCGATCCATTTAGTGAAATAATCAATGCCTATGATGATGTAGTTATGGCCACCGACCAAGGTAGGATTACATGTCATGAATTTGATTGCCCACTCACAAAAGTGACCGATTGTGACCACTGGATGTAACGACATGGGTGGAATTCTTGCTTTTGGAGCAAAGAGTTGAAAAATGTAGCAATGTTTAACTGCATGGATGCAATAAAAAAATGAAGAATCTTCTGGGTGGTAACCAAACCAGAGAGGTGGCCACTGCAGGCTCCACCGTGGCAGTCATTAAGGAATTTTTCAGCCTCATCATGGGTGAGGCAATGACACAATATGGTATCAGTGCCCCAATGGTACAAGAAATCCCCTATGAGGAGATAACAAGCATCTTGGTGTCGAATGCATCGATGATATTCGTGGCTTAAATGAGACTCAAATTTCTAAGTGCACAGGTAAAGGAGGATGCCCCCATACCAGGGATCTTCTGTGGATATCACATATAGGAATTCATCTGGAAGGGTATTGTGATGAATCAGATCATGAAGGGAGGTATTTCATTAATTCAACTAATGCCAGAGCTTTGGTGCTTTTAGGGGCAATGAATTCCAAATCGTACTCCTAGAGAACAACGATCCACTTGGAAACATACCCTTGAACAAGGAGGCAGCTCAAGAGATACCTCATAGGGTTGGAATCGGCCACTACTCATGTGCGGCTCAAAAGGATTTAATGGTGAATATTTTGAACATAAAAGACGATGGTGAGGGACATATTCTCTTCATTTGAATAACGTAAAGGGGGACTGGAAATATTCTGTATGACATAATAGATCACATGCTATTGACTAGCATCATTTTCTTGGACCAAAACTCCAACGATGGAATTTTTAGATGCCGACACATAGAGAATGATTTCCTTAGTGAAGTCGGGTGGAGACAACAATGGAGAAGATGCCAGGTCTTGTTTTAATGTGTCAAAAGCGCCTTGCACATTCTTATCCCAAACAAAAGAAATGTGTGTACGTAGCAGTTGCAAGAAACTATGGACATTTGTCGCATAGTCTGGAATGAAACAGCAAAGGAAATTGGCCTTGCCTTGGATACTCTAGAGTTAGCGCAAAGTACGTGGCGATAGAAGAATTAGAATGGGTTGAACCTTCAAAGGGTCAAACATGATCCCTTTGTGAGAGACGATAAATGCAAGTAAATTCCCAGTTGGGACACAAAACACACACTTGAGAGGGTTCGTGTAGATGTTGTATTTGCAGCATCATAAGAAAACTTGTAGTAAGTCCTCTATATGTTGTGAATGCTTCCGAGAGCGAGTGGTAGGGTCATCTAGGTATACCAAGATGATATGGATAAGGTCACGGAAGCAGTACGCCATGGCCAGCTGAAAAGTGGCTCCATCGCTTTTAAGGCAGAATGGAGTGACTCGATATGAAAATGTGCCCCAAGGGGTTGTGAAGGAAGTCTTGTACTGATTTTCTTTCCGGATCTAAATTTGGTTATACCCAGAAAAAGCATCCATGAATGAAAAGACTTCATGTTAGGCACATGCGTCAATGATCTGGTCAATGAATGAAGAAGGGTAATTGTCCTTGGGATAGGCCAATTTCAAATCATGAAATTCAGTACAGACACAAATAGTACCCTATTTTTTATTAACAGGAACATGATTGGAAACCCAAGTGGTATATGCAATCGGGTATATGAAACCTGCTTTGCGCAGTTTCTCTATCTCATCCTTTACAATAGGAGCCTTTGAGGGGTGAATGGGTCTTTGATTTTGGCACATGAGCACAACATCACACCAAGTATCAATACAATGTTTGACAATGGATGGATCTAGTGCAGGCATCTCGATATAGGACCAAGCAAAAACATCACAGAACTCCTGAAAAAGTACTTTATAGGAAGCCACTTCTTTAGAGGAGCACAAGGCTTCAAGTGTAATGTCTTCAAATACCTCAGGGCTGGTCAATATGTTGACCTTAATGGTTGGTGAAATGTTGGCCATATTACCCTCTTTAAATTCCTTGGGTTCTGTAATGGGGTTCTTGAACCAGTCAACTTTTGCATGGATGAATTATTTGGCTTCAATTGTGTACTGATCCGACGATGAAAGAGGTTTATCGGGAATAAAGAATGAATGATGATGCATATCATCCCAAGGGTAATAAAGAGCCGACATAGCTTCAAGGATTTCCTCATCATTGTTAAAATAATGCGTAGATAGATCGGAGGGATCTTCTTTGTTTGAGGGAATGGAGGGACTAGCAGAAATGGAGATCATATATATGGTCTTGGATGTGTCCTAGGAGGAAGCTAAAGGATGGATCTCCTTAATAACATTGATGCCAGACTCATGAGAGTGCTTCCTAAGGTTACCAAGGGCTAACCAATACTCAAGAAAGTCTGGGAAATGGTGAGAGTAGTGACCATACAAGCCACAAAATGCACAAGGGTGGTTCATTCGCAATGACTTGTTCTTAACTATCTATGGATAAGGGACGGTGACTACTGGAGTTCGATCGGATGTATCCATAGCATCCATGTGGGTGTGAAGGACAGGTAACTCTAGACAATTTTGGTCATATGACATTGGATATCGCACAATTCATAAGGAGGAGCCAAGCACGGTTCAGTCATTTCTTTGGCAGCCTTTCCCCCAGTCTTCTTTGGATGAGGAGGGGCAGGCCTGGATACTGGAGGAGTCTTTGATGGACCCGGAAGTGGGTGTGACACAATATAAATGGGTTGGATGTGAGTTAACACAACCTGGGGAGTTTGGGGTGGGGTTGGTGGTAAGAGGTACCACACAAGAATTCCTAGCGTAAAATTGGGTAGGTTTAGAGTAGCCATGACAGGCTTTCTCACGATGCCAGATGGTGGAAACAAGAAGGGAATTGTGTGGATTGAGATTGAACCCCAATAGTTCCCCGGTGAATGATGTTGAGGTTATGAAGTGGTTGGAATAGTAATAGATGTGATGGTACATAAATTTGAAACTTTAGTCGGCATAGGCAGAGGTGGTAAGCACAAAAAGGTGTCCATCATAGGAGTGTTGGAAAACAGGATTGGGCCAACAACAGAAAAGTATGGAATGGACACAGTATCAACGGTGGAGCTGATAGTCAGAAGGACATGTTCTGGTGTGATCGTCCCCTTAGGATCCTAGTAATTCAAGTGGTTGGAAGTTACAATATTCCCATCATTAGGGAACATCAGTCGTTGAAATACGGTAGAGGCCAGTGCTCACATGGAATACATGTAGCAACGTCCTAGGAGGAGGTTATAGTGAAGTTGGGCATTGACAACCTCAATGCCAATCAACATCATTTTACCAGGTAGATTAATAGGGACTTTCGTGAGGATCCCCTGTGGCTAAGTGGAGCGACCATTGTAGGCGCGAAGAGCGATGGTAGAAGGTTGAAGGGTAGGGGACCTGAGTTTCTTCCAAATGGTGGTTGGCATGACATAGGTGGTGGCCCCTTTATCCATGATGCATCGATGTATGAATGAATTCCGAATTAAGCTTGGAACTTGGAAGGTGACAGTAGATGAAATCTTGGGTTCTCCTTGATCCAAGTCAAAGGTGATCAACATGGAATCAGAGGGATAAACGGAACCTAATGCAGACAACAATGCTTTATGATGTGTTGGGAATTTTTTTAGCACTTCCAAAGCAGACATGGTTGTAGGAAATTGGGAGAAGTTGTCAACTATACTGTAGTTGAGGGTAGCTCTAGCAGTAACATTATTTGTGACATGATGCATAGGTAACTGTGGGGCGTTATCTGCCCCCTGTGTGGGGGGTCTCGGTAAGTGTAGAGACATGTCAGCATTGGTATAGGTAGACTCTGCTGATGGGTCAATGGTTTCTATGATGGATCCATACTGGTTGCGCCGAGTCTGGAGGTTGATGTCAGACAACAGTGTCATGAGGTGATGGACACCAGCCTCAACAGGTGGGGCCAAGGGTTGGGTTGCAACCATCCCTTGGTGTGGTAGGGGGTTCTGTAGCACCATGGGTGGAGGACCCGGTGGTGTTGTGTTTGGCTGAGCCGGAGCAGCCACGTTTGGATCATGGAGTTGGTCATTTTGCAAGAGTTTCTTGACGTGAGTCATGTGAGGACAAAGGTGCATGTAATGAATGTAGGTGTTGTAGATAGCACAATAATCTAGATTTATGTCGGAACGCAACAGAATACAAAAATAGCCATAGAAACAAATATGCACCAGAAATAACACTTCATTTCATTAATCAAAGAACTAAAACTTGTTTACATACAGAATGGAAATAAACTAGCTAGAGTGTTGGTAGCTTATCTCTGAGAAGAGATGTGGCGGTTTCCTGCCTCTGAACTTTGTGTTACAATGAGGCTCGAAGACCTATATATTATTGAGAAACAATGGAAACCCTACACATCCAAAAACCTAACCCTAGGAGGTGAAATGCCAGAATGTGGGCCCTGTTGGGTAACTTGGTACATCAATTTCCCGGGGTCGTAAATTTGGCATACTACCTCCGTTTGATGCACATGATACATCGTTAGAAATATCTCTTCAAGGAATACATCCATGCATGAAAAATATTTAGCCCAAAATGGACTCATATTTTCTCGACCATTCGATGCCGAAAAAACGTCGTTTAGGGCCTCAAAACGGCTTCAGAAGTTTAGGACTCGAAAAGTGCCAAAAATAGCAAATTCTACTACAATTAAGGAAACTAGAAAGCTGAAAGAAACAATGGTGGGGGTCCAAGTGGAATAGGTGGGTGGTCACCAATATCGTCCTGGATCACACACAGATGGTTGGTATGTAACTGTGGGTTCTTGCCAGGATGATTGGGATGCTGGGGATTCTGTGCAGGAGGGTTGACACCATTATTGTTTGGAGGGTTATCCTATTGGTCGCGTCCTTTGGGCTGATGATTGCCTCAGTTTTTCCGTTGCTCATTCTTTCCCTGCCTTTGTTGGTTATTAGGGGCAAGATGGCTTGGAATTTTTTTCTAAGCATAACCTTGTCCTATAGAGACTGGAGGAGTCGGGGAATTAGCCAGAGTGGGTTGCATAGATGGTGCATAATACACTAGGGGAGACGGAGGTGCTAAAAACCCGACCGCTTGGCCAGAACATGATTGTGCTAAATAGGTTGGCCCGTGGACGTGATGAGTTAGTGCGGGAGGCACATAGGAGGTGGTGGCTCCGGACTGAGCCATCATACGTGAGTAATTGGGGGCCAAATTGGGTTGGGAAACACAATGTATTTTACTTAGATATGGTGGCATCATGGGAGAGGCTGCATAGAGCTAAGGGTGTTGTGTGATAAATCCAATGACTCCATCAATAGCATGGGATGCCCCTAGTGTGTCATGGAGATAGGTGCTGGCTCGAGGAGCATCAGGCATGATGGTATATAAATACCCATACCAGGTGTATATTAAGTCAAACTACTAAGCCTTTAAGATGGCCTCCTTGTCAGATTGGGGTCACTCAGTGGTGACATCCTTGGTTATGGGTGGGAGTAAGGTTTTCAAAAACTAGTCATCGAAGATCCTATCATCTAATTGGATCTTGCACAAGATATGGAAATTTCGCCACTCATGGATGTGATCCATGATATGGGTAGCTGTGGTTTGACAGCAAGATAAAAGGATCTCCACTCCCTCGTCATATCAGATGGGTAATTGAAAGTATTGGAGGAACATGGAGGCAAGTAAGGAGAAATAAGGGTAAAAGGCAAGTAAGGAGAAATAAGGGTAAGTGGCATGAGGCAGCTCAATGTACCATTTGGCTACAACACCCGTAAGTGTGTGCTGGAACAATATCAATCTAATCGAGTCATCCACAATGTTGTTTGATGAACACCATAAGTGGAAATACATGATATGGTTCTAGGGGTCCTCAACCGCTTTTCCCTCAAACTTTGGGATGTTTGAGGGAAGTTTTGTATGCATGGGAGGCCAATGTGGTTGATGAATGATGGGATTGTTTGTTAACCTTTCCAAATATGGTAGGTTAAGACTAGCCATGAAGGTAGGCTAGACCCGAGGTTGGCTCAGGATGGACCAACAATGGTGCCGATGTTTGCAAGAACATAGTTCCCATGCATGGCTTGTTGAATTTTCATATTCTTAGCTAAGACATCAGTATTTCATTTCATTTTCATGACAAAATCATATAAACAAGATCACTGAAAGATAGACAAGCACAACCATAAAAAAGGAACACAAATATTTATCCTGGGAAAACCCTAAAGGGAAAAACCCAGCAAAAGCTTCCTCAATATAGATGTCCCAAAAAGATCAAAGATAAAACCAGCAAGGAGATCAAAGCCTGATCCTCCTCCTTCTCCAGCTACTTCTCTTCTCCACTAATGCGCTATACAAGTCAGAGTGTGTGTCACAAATGAGGAGCACTACACCTCTATTTATATTCATTCGATTACTTAAGTTAACTCATTTGACATGTAGGCTCGAGTTAAATCATGTAGGATCGAGTTACACATTTAGGCTCAAGTAACCACACTGGGGTGCTGATGACCCACCTTTACAATTAGAGGGGAATACCTCATGACTCTTATTAGTTCTTCTGATTAGAAGCATCGGGGTACAATGAAATACAAGTGGTTCTCCAGGTAGGACCATCAGGGACCACAAAAAGATACATATAGAATATTCTTCGAAGTTACAATATTTCAACACTCCCCCTTAACGAGAAGGGTATTCTACAACAACATCATGAACAACAAGAGTAGAGATAGGGTACATCATCAACATCAGCAGGGTAACACATATATAAATCATTGGAAGCTTTTCAACATCATGTAGTCTTCATCATCAGCAACATCTTCAGTCTTTGATCAGCAACATCTTCAGCATTTTGATCTTTCAATTAGCAACGACATCTTCAGCACTTGGACCTTTCGATCAGCAACATCTTTAGCACTTTGAATTTTTGATCAGCAACAACATCTTTAGCACCTTGATCTTTCGATCAACAACATCTTCAACACTTTGATTTTTTGATTAGCAACAACATCTTCAACATTTTGTTCTTTTGATCAGCAACAACATCATCATCATCATATTCTGATTTGTCGATCATAATCATCATCACATTTTGATCTTTCGATTAGAAACATCATCATCATACTCTGATATTTCGATCAGAAACATCATAATCATAGTGCGTCATCATCATATTCTGATCTTTAGATCAGTACGTCATCATCATCATACTCTGAGCTTTCAATCAGTATGTCATCATCATCATACTCTGATCTTTCGATTAGTACGTCATCATCATACTTCTGATCTTTCGATCAGTACGTCATCGTACTCTGATCTTTCAATCAGTACGTCATCATCATCATACTCTGATCTTTCGATCAGTATGGCATCATCATCATCAGCAACAACCTGCAATCCACAACTCAAAGAAAGAAAGTCTTTGGATCATTTTTGGACTTAAATTCCAGGGATGATACAATCCCACCACATTCTCGACAACCGAAGTTACCGAATTGATTACGGGAGAATCAGTCCCTATCACTTTAGGACTATGTCCAAGGATGATGCAATCCTAACACATTCTCGACGACCGAAGTCACCAGATACAATTACGAGATAATCACTCCCTATCACTTTAGGACTTGATTCCAAGGATGATGCAATCCTACCACATTCTCGATGACCGAAGTCACCGGATACAATTACAGGATAATCACTCCCTATCACTTTAGGACTTGAGTCCAAGGATGATGCAATCCTACCACATTCTCGACGACCGAAGTCACCGGATACAATTATGAGATAATCACTCCCTATCACTTTAGGACTTGAGTCCAAGGATGATGCAATCCTACCACATTCTCTACAACCAAAGTCACCGAATACAATTACGGGATAATCACTCCCTATCACTTTAGGACGATGTCCAAGGATGATGCAATCCTACCACATTCTCGAGGACTGAGGTCATTGGATCTATTATGGACAGATGTCCCGGGATGATACAATCCCTCTTCATTCTCGAAGACCGAGGTCTCCGGATCAATTTAGGGAAAGTGCCCAGGGATGATACAATCCCACCACGTTCTTGAGGACCGAGGTCACCAGATCTATTGTGGACAAATGTCTCGGGATGATACAATCCCTCTTCATTCTCAAGGACTGAGGTCTCCGGATCACTTTAGGGCAAATGCCCAGGGATGATACAATCCCACTGGAACATCACTACTCCCCCTTTCGAGGAAGTTCTTTCTGAACAACACCAAGCTTGTCTCGAACGTGTTCTAACTCTACTCGAGGCAGAGCCTTCGTCAGTACATCATCATCCAAACCATCATCATCTACATCTTCAATATCTAAATATTGATCTATCATCATCTGTATCTCCAGTATGTGAATACTAAAAGCATCATCATCTATATCTTCAGTATAGAAATACTGAAATAATCATCATCTCTATATTTAGTATAGAATACGGAATCACCATCATCTATATCTATAGTATGTAAATACTGAAATATCATCTATATATTCAGTATGGGAATACTGAAATCATCATCATCTATATCTTCAATATGGGAATAATGAAACATCATCATCTCTATATTCAGTATAGAAATACTAAATCACCATCATCTGCATCTACAGTATCATTATCTTCATCTTATCTTGTATACCGGATTTCTATGTGTTACGTGGAACACAGGGTTCTTTGTCATCACAATTGTGGTTATCACATAGAATCATTGTTGTGTCCATCTTCAGGTCAAAGAGACCTGATATCAGATTCTGAAGCCAAATGGCTTCACAACTTAGTAGAGCAATCTGCTATGTATTCTGCTTCAACCGTGCTAAGAGGAACACTAGACTGTTTCCTGCTAAACCATGAACTCATAAACAAAATCATATACCTGATGTGTTTTTCCTGTCTGAGATACTTCCAACCCAATCTGCATCTGTGTAGCCATACAATCTATACTCATGGCTACCATCATAGTATAGACCAAATTCTATAGTCCCTTTCAGATATCTCATCACATGTTTTGCAGATACTAGGTGAACCCGTCTTGGTTGAACAAGATATTGACTTAAGGTGTTCACAGCAAAACAAATGTCTGGTCTGGTATTTGTTAAGTACATCAATGACCCAATGATCTGTCTGTAGTGAGTCACGTCTACTAACTCTAATGAGTCATCAGCTAACAACTTTAGGTTGGAGTCCATGGGTGTGGCCATGACTTTGCATTTCAACATATTGAATCTCTTCAATATCTCTACCACATACTTTCCCTGGTTGAGAAAGATTCCTTCTGAACTTTTCCATACTTCCAGACCTAGGAAATAATGCATTAACCGAAGGTCTTTCATCTCAAATTCTTCTGCTAGTTTCTTCTTTCTTTCCATGATCTGTTTCTCATTCCCTGTCAAGAATAAGTCATCCACATATAGTAATAGAATGACAGGTACATCTTCTACAACCTTGTAGGAAAGGTTAGGATCGACTTTACTCTTGGAAAATCCCATGCTCATCAAGAAACTATCTATTCTTCCATACCAAGCTCTGGGAGCTTGCTTTAGGCCATAGAGGGCCTTCTTCAACTTGCATACTTGATTCCTTCTGTCTTCAACTTCAAATCCTCATGACTATTCGATGTAAAACTCTTCCTCAATCTTACCATTAATGAAGGCTTGGCTTTACTTCATCATGGAAGAAACTACCATGATAGTTTTGAAGGAAATGTACCTTGCTTCCTGGAGTAAGTGTCTCTTCAGAATTAATTCCCTCTTTCTGATAGAAACCTCTAGCCACAACTCTTACCTTACTTCTATCAGCAACATATCTTATTTTGCAAATCCATTTGGAAGATACCACATTCTTTCTTTCTGGTTTGAGTGCTATATCCCAAACATCATTCTAGTATCACAACATCTTTTATGAGTTTGTCTTCTCAGGTCATCAACATATCCTAGTCTTCTGCATTCAACCTTGAAGGTTGGAACCCACTTTACTCTTGGTAAAGTCTCGATCCATCACAAAGCTATCCATCATGTCATACCATGTCAGACTCAGATATAATTTTCTATAGTCACTCCCCCTGAAGTGGAGTATCATCTTCCCTCTTCATTCTGTACAGGTGGTTCTATGCTTGATATATACTGGTCAATAGAGTATGTCATGTCATAGTCTATTCTTTCTGGGGAGAATCACGAACCTTGCTTTGTACACTTGTTCCATCATATCGTATAAATCATTCCTCATGATCAACTGTTATTCTTTGATCATAGCTTCTTTCATAGCATTCTTTTCTTCATCTTGAGTTATCTCTTGTACCCATGGTGGTCTTCATCCTTCAAGGTGGATCTACCACTCTCTGAAGCTCTTTCTTCCGTCATGGTGTCTCTGACCCTGGGAGCTTCAGATTCATGTTTATTGCACTGGATCTTGAATTGATGTCACTTGTTCTTCGGAACAAGTCTCATCCTTCTTTTCTTGTAGGAGGTTGTTCAGGACCTTTCCTACAATTCAAATGCACCAGTTGCATGGTTAGAACTATTTGATAAAACATATGCATAACGAAAAATTCTTATGCATCATGCAACTGTTTAGTCAATACAACATTTATCCATATCTCACATAAACTTTCTAGATGCCTTCCATCTCTACCATGACATTATTGAGATTGTGCATTAATCCAATATGTCAGCAAAGAGGTTTGATAAGTAGCAATGGAGAGTTGTATATTACCATGAGCTACTTACCCATCACATGCATATTAGCGGTAGGCAAAAAATACATCAACTGAATATAATCAAATGTATAACAAAACAATATCATGAAATGACAATTGAATACTTATCTTTATTTGTTTCATGGGTATACTCCTTCTTGATTCTTCAGCTTCATCATCTTCTTCATTCATGATATCATTGTTTCTTATCCAAATGCTGAGGTGGATAAGAAGTTCTTCAAGAGTTGAGATCTTCATATTCCTCATTGATTGAGGGATCTTCTTTGGAAGATGAGAGCTTGATCTTCAGAGACGAGATTCTTCTTCTTCCCAAAGTCTGCTGAAAGTAATCACTTCCTTCTGGAACACATTTCTTAAATGAATGAATTCTATGATCCTGGGAGGCCATTCAAGGTGTCCATCACCACTTCTGCATTCTTCACTTCTTCTTTCCCCGCTTGAAGTTGTTCTTTGATTTGAGAGATCCTTATGACTACATGGTCTCTGCATTCTGGATCTTCACATTCTTCAGCTGGTTTCTTAAGGTCATATTCTGATCTATGTTCTTCCCTTCAAATAGCTTGGTCAAGGAATCACACCTCATCGATGTCTTTAGGGAAGACACTTGTAGTACAAATTGATTCGTAACTAAGTCATCAATGATCTTCTGGGATTTGACCAAGTTCTTCTTGAGAAGGGCTTCTAGCCTCATCTCCCTCTGAAACTGGAACCTCTATGCTCATGTAGGTGTCCAATCCATTTTCTTCAGAGAGATCATATACTTCTAGGCTTGGAAGTTGTCAACTTCACCAATATTATCATCAAGCTGATGTCATAGATCACTTTGAAATGAGAACCTCAAATGAACATAGCAAAGGATTATATCTTACCGATTTGAGGTGTCCGTCCTGGTTCCGGAGCTGGCTGATCTAGGGTTTGTCACAGAAACCTAATTTCAAAAAGTTGGAATCTTTTAGATCTGATTGGCTAGACAGATATATCTCTTCAAATGGAGCTGTTCAATGTACTCCATTTCTGAAAACAGTGGAGGGAAGCTCCCGGAACAGGAAGCCCTAATTTTCCAATTTCTTCAGTAGAAATTCCTGTTGCTGTTTCTATGATATCGCCAAAATTTATGCTCCTCTATGTCTGAAATTTTTCACTGAGGTAAAATCGCATGTCCCTGATCCAAAACCATAGGTTTCATCAGAATTGGTTTCACCATTTGGGATTTATGATCTGTTTCCCAAGGTGACCTGTTACATGACTGTTTAGAATAGAGAAGTTGTACAACATGCCACGTGTCACTGGTTCATCTTCTGAGTCTGATATTTGGACCACTGAAATTAAAGTCCGTGCCCTTTCTATAACATCTTCAGGAATTCCATTTGGACCTCTGTAGCCCAAGATATTACAATTCTCCCCAGGTGTCCTTTTTAGGGATGAATTCTGGAAGAGGCTGGAACCCTAACTTGGAGAGAACATATCTCTTGGAATACAACGAATATGAGGATGAATTTTGTACGCAGTGTCCATTAGGAGTTTATCTTCTGCCCCTGCAATTTTCATCTCCTGATCCTTCGCCAATCTCGTAATATAGCGAATGTACCAAAACGTAGCAGTTTTAGTATTTAGGGTTTTTCTAGCTCGGGGTCAAACTAGGGTTTGACTTTCCCAGAGTTTCACCCAACCAAATTTCTTGATCCAGGTCTCTAAAATTCGGTTTTGATGAGGAGAACAATCCTATGCTGGTATCACTCAAAAATTCCTCTTCTGTAGAAAGCCCTAATTTCCACATCGAAAACTGAAAATGCTCGGAATCGAATTCCGCTTTGACAGAAAGATGCGCCCTTCAATGGAGAGTCATCCTAGCATACTTTTGCTGATGGATTGAGGAGAGAGACCCAAAAAGTAAGAAGACCTAGATTCTGTAGCTGCACAAGGTCTTCTTCTCATGTTAGCTCTGATACCATGTTGAATTTTCATATGCTTAGCTAAGACATCAGTATTTCATTTCATTTTCATGACAAAAGCATATAAACAGGATCACTGAAAGATAGACAGCACAACCATAAAAAAGGAACACAAAGATTTATCCTGGTAAAACACTAAAGGGAAAAACCCAGCAAAAGCTTCCTCAATATAGATGTCCCAAAAAGATAAAAGATAAAACCAGCAAGGAGATCAAAGCCTAATCCTCCTCCTTCTCCAGCTACTTCTCTTCTCCACTAATGCGCTATACAAGTGAGAGTGTGTGTCACAAACGAGGAGCACTACACCTCTATTTATATTCATCCGTTCACTTAAGTTAACTCATTTGACATGTAGGCTCGAGTTAAATCATGTAGGCTTGAGTAACACATGTAGGCTCAAGTAACCACACTGGGGTGCTGATGACCCACCTTTACAATTAGAGGGGACTACCTCATCACTCTTATTAGTTCTTCCGATTAGAAGCATCGGGATACAATGAAATACAAGTGGTTCTCCTGGTAGGACCATCGGGGACCACAAAAAGATACATATAGAATATTCTTCGAAGTTACAATATTTCAACATGGCTGGGGGTATGTGAGGTTGACTTCCCATAGTAGGGATAGTTGGGATGGACATGGAAGGGCCACTACCCCCAGGCATAAAAGGTGGTATGGTAGGAACCATGGTGGCTAGTGTAGGACCACCACTAGTAGGTAGTGTACCGACAGTGTGTGTGGTTTTTATGGGCCCACTATAAAGGATACCCATGATGATGGGTGGCAAGGACATAGGTCCACCATCAACTATCTCTCTGTGGAAGGGTTCTGGATGCGCACCGGGCATGGGGCTAGTGGCGGAAGTGAACAAAGTGGGTTCATATTGGTAGGAATCTGAATCGGACTCAAAGGATGTGTGTGGCTCTAAGGTGGTGAGTGATGTCAAAGATGGCTTTAACGGTGATGATTCAAAGAATCAAACAGAGGAGTGTGCCCCCTAAGCCGATAGGAATAATGTGGTGGAGAAATGATGGCTTATTGTAGTGAAGAGAAATGAATATGGACCCCAGTTTCAATAAAATTCCTAATGGTTCAAAAGGATTCACTTGGCCACCAATGATGTTCGGCAGCTTACGTACTGGGGAAGTACCCCTCACTCCATGGCTCAAGCAAAACTGATGACCTCTTTTCCACAAGCGAAAGATCTTGGTTTTCCTCACAAGTGGGTACTAGTAAATCCGGTGGGGGTCATTGCCCTTTTCGCTTGACAGGTCCTCTCAATGTCCAACTACTTTGGGGTTCCTGTGGTACTCCTCACAATGAGTTTTAGGAATATACCCAAGTACTTCCCACATTTAAGGGGATGGGACTTATGTGCCAATATGAATTTTGTTATGTTAATTGATTATTTTTAATGGCTTTGCTCGGGGTCATGAACCGAGCATGTTCACTTAATGGTGTGAATGTGTGTGCACCTGTATGTAAAAGGTTTCCTTCCAATCTTAAAACAAAATGGGTATAAGAAAGGGACTGTAACAAAGTAGGCATGGACAAAAAAAATTCTGGACAAAGGTTTGGGACAGATAGTGGTCTGAACGAGGCAAAGATCACAGACTATAAATTGACACTCACTCTTGTTAAAGGAACAAACACTATCTGGTTCGCACAAAATACAAAAGAAGAGGCGATATAGACAACAAACATCCAATTCATGCCTTACATAGGATTAGACACAACTGAGTCGCTCGAAACAGGGTCACAAGGGCAACTGGGGTTTCTCCGTCAGTCGAGACAGGCGCGATCTGGTTCTGTGATCCAGGTCGCACGTATCGGGGATAAGGCCACGAAATAGGTCATGATTATTGGGCGGAAAGGAGTGTCTAGGTTGTGGATTTTGGCTTGGTAGGTGTGACTAGTGCTAAACAGGAAAAAATAAAAAAATGCAGAGCCAGTAGGGGCTGGGGGAGCGGGCACTAACGCAGTGAAGGTTCAGATCGACCGCGTGGGTGCCCGATTGTTGATGGCTGAAGGAAGAAAATGAAAATGAACCTATACCAAGACTACAAAACTAGGGATCAGAGAGGATTGACTAGCGGAGTCGCCAAAACTGTAACATGGATTTCTCCCTTGTTCCATGCAAAAGCAGTAGCTTTATGTCAATGGGATAGTAAGGGAGATTTCATGGAAAACTAAAACAATAAAACAAATTAGTAACAAAAAGAAAAAATATATATGAGGGATAAAGTAAATAAAATACAAAATAAACAAATTATACCTTCTTTCTGTAAATTGGGCCACGGTGGCCGTCTCGGACGTGGTCTACGTCTCCATAGGCTGGTTCTTTAGGTGGGCACAAATAATTTCTCAACGTACTAAGTGGAAATGGTATGGAAACATGATGGTGGAAAAATGGTGTGTGTGAATACTTGATCCAAATTTATGCAGGAGCCCAATAGAATACACAAATAACCATAGAAACAAATATGCAGCGGAAATAACACTTCATTTCATTAATCAATAACTGAAAATTGTTTACATACATAATGGAAATAAACTAGCTAGAGTGCTGGTAGCTTATCTCTGAGAGGAGATGTGGCAACTACATGCCTCTGAACTCCCTATTACATTGAGGCTCGAAGGCCTATATATGATTGAGAAATAATGGAAACCCTACACATCCAAAAATCTAACCCTAGGAGGTGAAATGCCAGAATGTGGGCCCCGTTGGGTAACTTGGTACATCAATTTCTTGGGGTCATAACTTTAGCATACTACCTCCCGTTTGACGCACATGATACATCGTTAGAAAGATCTGTTTAAGGACTACATCCATAAATAATGAATATTGAGTCCGAAATGGATTCAAATTTGCCCGACCATTCGATGCCGAAAAAACGTTGTTTAGGGCCTCAAAACGGCTCCGAAAGTTTAGGACCCGAAAACTGCCAAAAATAGTAAATTATGCTATAAATAAGGAAACTAGAAAACTGAAAGAAACAATGGTGGGGGTCCAAGTGGAATAGGTGGGTGGCCACCAATATTCTCCTGGATCAATACTTGAGAATGAAAGGTGTCCCAGCGTACTCACAATTATGGACAAAGGTATTTTGGGAAATCCATTCATAATGTATTTATAGAATGGATCTGGGGTTTTTGGACCCAATGTGGCTACCCATGGTAATTTTTTACTAGTGTTATTTTCCTATGGTTTTCTCTCTTTTAGGGTTTTTACACCCTTTTTAGGGTTTTGGAACCTTTTTTAGGTTTTTTGACCCTTTCTTAGGGTTTTTGACCCTTCTTTTGGGGAGAGTGAAGGTAAACCATAGTAAATAATAATGTTTTAGACCATTTTTTGTGGAAATACAATTGTGAAGGTCAAAAGTAAGGGAAATATGGTAGGAATATGATATATATATGATGTTAAGGCCATGTAGAGCCAGGTGAACAATTTTTTGTGTTAACACACACACACACACATATCCTTATATTTTTAATTAAAAATATATCTTTCGTATTATTTTTGGTTCTTTTGGTTCATGACAAATGGTATCAGAGCTAGGTTATAGCGCTCAGACCTCATGGGTCATCACATCATAGACATAGTCTATTTTAATTAGATGTTGAATTATAGATCAAATAATGTTTGAAGAATAACAAAACCAATACTTTCTGCACACAGACATATCCATGGAAGAACTAGGGCATATTGTGGAAGAAGAAGTAGTACCTGAAGGTATGTCGACACTGGAGAATACAAGTCTTTTAATATCAAAATACGTTTTTATTGAAATTTTCATTTTTGTGTTTCGTGGGTGCCTTAGAAGTATGCAGTGTGGGTATGGGTTGGATACAGAATTAAAATACACATCCAACGAGTCCCCAAACTTGACATTTGGATGAAAGGATAAGGAAATATGTCAAAAATATGATAAGAAAAAGCAGTTTTTCTTTTTCCCCTCCAAAATTTAGAACTATTATTTTATTATTATAAATATTATTTTATTATTTCCCTTATGAGGTCCATTTTAGACCTCAAAACTCCCCTAATGTCCTCCCAATAAATGTCACTGAAGGGTGTAAGGATTTTGGGTGTAAGAGCAGAAGAACTCTTCATTTCACTTTATGTTGATTAGTCAAATCTTTCAAAAGCTACGTAGGTACTTGCAAAAAATAATTTCAAAACAAACCAATTTGCAATAAATCATATGTTAGATCAAACCCTTCCACCTCAACATGTGCACTTTTTAGAGTTCGCACGCATGGATAGACTTCTTTGGATAGAATCCAGAGGGAGCAATGCAATGATTCCAGGAATTATGTGGAAACTTAGCTACTTTTGGTGCAAGCATGGAAGTTTCTGAGGTTTGAGTTTGATCTCGAACAAGGCTCTGATACCATGTTAAATTTGAGAACCATAGATATACAGGCTACGATGAGAGCTATTGGAAATTAATTATGGTGTGGAATAATCAAGCTGAATGTACATTGAGCAAAGAATTCATGACACAAATTTTAGATTAATCGGACAAGAATTGCTCAGATAATCACAACATTAATCTTCATTTATTAATCAGTAATACCATAATAGTACAATAAATAGAATTTGAATACTATGAATAAGATTCAAATCTACCAACTCTAACTGACTCTTTAGATAAATAAGTGTGGAAAAATCATAGCTGGATCTCTCTAATCTAACTCTGGATGTCTAAATCAGTGTACAATCGGTTAACTAATGAGGTAGGTGGACAACAGGTGCCACTTTCTCTGTATGCATGCAAAAATGGCTCTAGGATAACTGATAGTGATCTAACTAAAAGTTACTAGAAAATAACTCAGCATAACTACTTACCTACCATAACCAATTGAAGGTGACTATTGGTGGCACTCAGAGTGGGCTCCTATAAAGTAGGGATTGGTCTCAAAAGCACACAAACTCATGCATGAAGATGTAGTAAGTGGCAGATAACCCTTAGTTGTGTCTCCCATACTATAGTATAGTGGTAATAACTTCTGAAGTTTAGTAAAAATGACCAAATAAACTATATTGTACAAATGAGGATTAATTAATCCTAACAATTCATTGATGATATTTTAATATATTCAAAGAATGAGGAAGATCATGAGGAGAATTTATGAAATTTTTTGCAAATTTTGAGAGAACGTTAGTTATATGCAAAATACAGTAAATGCGAATTTTATAAATAGGAAGTACAATATTTGGGATATGTCATTTCAGAAAAAGGTGTAGTAGTTGATCCTACTAAAATCAAGGCTATTATAGAATGGCTAGTCCTGAAGGATGTTCATGATATTAGATCCTTCATGGGATTAACATGATATTACTACAGATTTATAGATAAATTTTCCATAATAGCTCATCAAATAACGAATATTCAAAAGAAAAGTGTTCGATTTGTATGGAGTCAACAATCCAAAGATAGCTTTGATAAATTGAAACATTTACTGACAACAACACCTATACTAAGAATTGCTGACCAAAATAATGATTTTGTAGAGTGCACATATGCCAATAAAGATGGTTTGGTAGGGGTTTTGAATTAGAAGAGTCATATAATATGTTAAGAATCCATAAAATTGAAGGAACATGAAAAAAATTATGTAGTACATGACTTGGAATTAGCAACTATCACTCATGCCCTTAAAATCTGGTGACATTATTTGGTGGAAAAAAAATTTCTGTTGCTATCTGATAATATCATGCTAAAATATATGTTTGATAATAAAAAAAAATCACGTCAAGCTAGATGGCTTGCACTTCTGAGAGAGTGTTAATAAAAAATTAGGGATATAAAAGGAAAATAAAACATAGTAGAGGATGCACTGATTCGACAACAACAAGAATTGCATACTATGTTAATTAGTGGATATTAGTCGGAATTTCAAAACTTGCTGAAAGCAATATCAAATAGTGATTATGAGTATAATAAATTGATGGGAAAATACACCCACATATATGATAATATTGAGGATAGTGCATATAAGATTGATACAGAAATATTTTTGCGCTTCGAAAAACCAAATTTATGTACCCAATTAGTATACCATAAAACAAATAATCTTAAGGGAGTTACATGATAATCCTTATTAAGGACATTCAGGGTATCATAAATTTATAAGCACCTTAAAAAAATATTTTTATTGGAAAAACATGAAGAAGGAAGTAGCCAAATATGTAGCTAGGTGTTTTACATGCCAATAGGTTAAGGGTGTCCCTCAACATCCAGCTGGATTGTTGCAACCTATACCCATTCCAGAATGGAAATGGGAAACTATAACCATGGATTAAATAACTGGGATACAAAAAACAAAGAAGCAAAATGACTCTATTATGGTTATAGCAGATAATTTAAGTAAAGCAACACATTTTATACCTACAAAATCAACTTATAAAGCTATAAAAATTGCTGACAAGTTTATGAAAGAGATTTTTCAGAATTCATGAAATGCCAAAAAACAATTATCATTGATCGAGACACAAAATTTACCTCAAATTATTGGACATCATTATTCAAAGGTATGGATACAAAGTTAAATTTTAGTACAACCTATCATCCTCAAATAGACGAACAGACTAAATGGGTAAATCAAATACTTGAATATGTGCTAAGAATGTATGTAATGAATCAACCAGGTAAATGGGAGGATTGTATTCATTTAGTGGAATTTGCATATAATAATAAATATCAAGCTTATCTTAAGATGAGTCCTTTTGAAGTATTGTTTGGAAGAAGATGTAAGGTTCCCTTGATCTGGGGTAGTCTTGAAGACAGAATGGATTTAGGACCATATATGTTGAAATAGATGGAGATAATGGTACGACAAATAAAACAAAATTTAAAGGCAATACACGATAGACAAAAATGTTACATAGATAGGAAGAGAGAAGATAAATGGTTCAATGTAGGGGAACATGTATACTTAAGAGTCAAACCAAAGAAAAGTATGCCGAGGACATGATTGTATGCCAAAATTGAACTAGACATGTAGGACCTTTTGAAATATTGGCTACAATAGGGCCAGTAGCATATCAGTTGGCTCTACCTCGATATGTAAGAATTCGTGATGTTTTCCATGTTTCTTTATTAAAAAAATACATAGCTGATCAATATCATATTATTGATTGGAATAATGTACATGTGGAACCTGTGGGTGACTTCCATGCGAAACCAGTATGCATTCTAGACAGGAGAGAGGTGGTGCTTTGGAAGCAAACCATTGTGCAAATTAAATTTCAATGGAAACACTACACCCGAGAGGAAGCTACCCAGGAAATAGAGAGTGTTGTGAAAGAAGTATATCCTCTTTTGTTTTAAGTCAATGATTAGACTAAATAGTCACTGAGGACTATGCCAAAGTTTAGGAGGGGAGGATTGTAATACCCCATGATAACATTTAAAAATAATTTTATTTAAGTTTTACTTATGTAATAAAAACTGATAAATGTTGTGACCATATTATATTAATATTAAATTGTGAAAGTGGGGATTTGAAAGGTAAACATCCATGAAATTATTGGATAGGACCTGAGTTTATGGGAGTAACTAAACCCTCAACCATATTTACAAAGACAAGTGTACAATCTATGAGAAGAATTAGTTATTAATGATTAAAAGTCCCAGGCAAGAGGAAAAGAGCATGCTAGGAAAAATAAAGAAAATGATACCCAAGTACAAGAAAAGAGAGGAGGTTCCAGAGAATACCGAGAGAGGTGTAAGCTCTGAAGATACTACAAGAAACTAGTTCCAAGATACTAGTGAACACCTAAATGGTGCTAGGCTCTACGGTAGAACTTCTAGTGAGCACATTATGTGTGCTAGGTTATGAAATGATTAGCTCTACTATTAGACCAGGGGAAACTTGAAGCTAGAGGAAGTGAGTCATAAACTTAGGAATTGGGAAAGGGGGTGGAGACCTTGGAGATTAAATGTTTCGAGGACTCCAAAGGCTAGGTAGTGCGTGGTTGTTTACTAGTCAATTTCCCCATAATACTCAATATGTTTTAATTTCAAACTAAACCGTTGTTTTCTTTGAGAAAGTAGAAATATTTATATATACAGTTTAGGATGAAGGGTAAGATATACTTAGTATGTGAACAAATCTATAGAGTATCACTTTAACTTGATGCATTATTTATTTATGAAAACAAAACAAAACAATTTTTCATTCTACTATTTTATGTATCTATCTTTACAAGTTGTTTATCATGCATATTTTGAGTAAAATATTTATAAACATTTATTTCTTCAAGGATTATTTTAAAATTACAGAGGGAAGGGAAAGTGAACCCTAAAGGACGAAACATCAAGAAAACCTCAAACCCTAGTACAAAACAAAAGATATGCATAATATAATTGTTAGCATAATAATCCATCCTAGTACCATAGTCTTATACCTTAGACACTTTTATTTGCTTCCATATAGTACTTTCTATGGTTTAGAGTTACAGAAATTGGCATTTATGACAGTTGAGGCACTCCTAGTTGATCATTCTGCATAGTTTAGGTGCTCCAGGTTGATCATTTTGACACCTAAGAGCCCAAATTGATTGAATTCAACCAAGAATATGCTCCCCTTCCCCAATTTCATGTATTTGGTCCAACTTGAGGTGCAAGTGCTTGGTTTAGGTGTTTTTTGGACTATTTTGGGCATTTATTGCTCACCTAGAGCCACTCCCACTCACCCATGTTCTCACCCAAACCTATCATACCTTCATTTATGTTCCATCATTCCTTTCTCACATTCACACATGCATTCGTGACCTTTTGGGATGGTTAGGAGGCTCATTGGTCCACCCACAGGGGTTTGAGGGTCAGATCTTATATTGCCACTTGTATGCATTCACATGGACTCGAAGGCCACATGATTTTTCCCTGTTGTATTATTTATCAGTTCTAGACATAGTTATATGTTGGACAGTCTTAATAACATCCATTATTGACTTCATGTGTGTATGTAAATTTTATTCTTTCAACTATTTTGTGCATGTTTTGTGAACCATATCGAGTTGTGAGAGTTTCTTTGGCTTCTAGATCTAGCCGTGAATCAGTTATCACATGGTATCAAAGATTATTGGAGCTGCATATCAAATCCATAGTGTTTGAGCTGCAATTTGAGGAATTCTCCAAATAGATTAGTGAGTTTTCATTGCTAGTACATTCAACAATTTGTCACCAAGAGCGCAAGAAGGGATGGAGAAAACTCATGTTTTGTTACCACAATTAAAATAATTCAAATGGAAGGCTGAAAATTTTTATCCAGCTGAGGTCAAAGGGCCTCTATAGGGTCACCATGGGGACAAAGGTCGAACCAAATTTTGTAGTTGAGAAATTGAAGTTTTTCAATAGACTTGATGAAGCATTTGGAATTCTTTGTCTCAGCATTTCGAGAGACTTGCTCTTTCTTTTTGACAATATATCTACCACAAATGAACTATGACTGAGGCTTGAAGCTCGGTTTGGGAATATCGATGAAATGAGAGGCCATTAGCTCAAAAACGAGCTCATCTCCTTGAGCCCAATGCATTATGAGACAATTCAAGTTTTCTTCACCAAATTCAAGTCATTGGTGCTACAGATCAAGCAACGTGGCATCAAAAAGAAGGAAGAACAAATAATATTGTCTATACTTTTGAAGTGAGGTCCTTAGTACTCTATGTTTGTAAGAACATTTCACTCAAACAAGATCAGAACTCAAAAATGGAAAATTCCATAACTAGCTAGCTTCATGGAGTCATTGACCCAAGAGAAAGACAAGCTAGTGCATATGGGTACCATCAAATCTAGAAAATACCAAGCTCTTGTTGTAGGGGTTTTGAATCAATCCAAAGGAAAGAATAAATATAATGATTCGAAGCAACAAGCTCACAACTCAAAAATGGAAAATGCCATCACTAGCTAGCTTCATGGAGTCATTGACCCAAGCGAAAGACAAGCTAGTGCTTATGGGTACCATCAAATCTAGAAAATACCAAGCTCTTGTTTTAGGGGTTTCGAATCAATCCAAAGGAAAGAATAAGTCTAATGATTTGAAGCAAAAAGACAAGAAGAAGCAAGACATAACAAAATTTCCTTATGGGGGTTTGAATCCTTGCAAGGACAAGGACAAGAAGAAAAAGGAGAATACCAAATGCACCTAATGTCACAAAGGGTGGAATCTAGAGAATGAAAGCATGAATAAATCCATAGACATGATGAAACAACTATTGGAGAAGAACAACATCCCAGTCCCATATGGCGCAAGGAAGAAGGATGGAGGTTCAGGCTCGGACAACAAAGAGAGGTGCCATGCATTGGTTGATGGTTCTTCATATTATTCATCCTTCATCATTGACTCAGGAGCATTAAGGCATATGGAATTTGTCAAATATTTGTTCATATCCATTTATTCAGATAGTGGCCCAACCATTTGAATGGATGATGATTCAGAGATCCAGGCTAAGGGGATTGGCAGGATCAATCTTGAAGATGTGTACTTAAATAATGTTCTGTTTGTACCAGAATTGGAAGTGAACCTACTCTCAGTGTACCAAATAAAACACACTGGTGAATCCAAGAGAGTAACATTTACTCCAGACACAATGGATATAACTGAAATATCTACCAACAATCTGTTGGCATTGGGGTTTGCTGATCATCAAGCAAGCATGTACAAATTCTCCCATTTTGTTCTCTACTCCAAAGGGAAAGCACTCTTGTCTCATGCCAATGAAACCAACAAGTTGTGGCATGGAAGGTTTGGTCACACACATGAACTACACATACCTCCAAGAATTGAGCAAAGAAGGCATGGGAGAAGGGCTTCCTCCTATAAATACCTCCAATGGTGCATGCATTGGTAGTGTGGTGGAAAAACATCCAGAGCACAACTATGAGAAAGGGAAAGAAAGGAGAGCTACTCGAGTTCTTGGATTAGTGAGATTAGATCTTATTGGGACTATTCCCACACCCTCTTATGGAGTATTAAGGTATGTGTTGACCTTCATATGTGATTTCTCAAGGTTTTGTTGGGTTTACTTTCTCAAACTCAAATATTAAGTCTTTGAGACTCTTAAGGTTTGGAAAGACCTGGTTGAGAATCAATGTGGGAACAAGATCAAAATATTTCATACTGATAATGGTAAAGAGTATGTGAACAAAATTTTGCAGCACCTCTATGAAGAATGTGGCATCCAAATGCAGCATTCGGTCCCCTACTCACCACAACAAAATGGTGTAGTAGAGAGGAAGAACAAGACGCTTAAGGAGATGGGAACCTGTGTGATTGAAGCTAAGGATTTGAGTCCTAAGATATGGGATGAAGCCATTAAATGTGTTGAATACATTCAAAACAATGCTATTCACAAATCAGTAGATGGAAAAACACCATATGAGGCTTGTTTTGGGCACAAGCCAAATATTTCACAGTTCAGGATTTTTGGCTCAAGCGATTGGGCTAGAAGTCCTCCAGAAAAGCGAAAATATTTGCAGCCACAGAGAAAGGAGTGCATCATGATGGGATATGTGGAATATAAAAATGGATACAAGCTCTTTTATCCTTCAACTCAAAATAATTTCATAGAAATAAGTGTGCAATTTGAAGAAGAGGTCATTCCAGATCTTGAACTAGCATTGGGGGAATGCTCATCCCCTCCACCACAAGATGATGTAAGTGATGAATATTTTTCTGATATTTCTGATTTTGATATGTATGAATATTTTGATTATGTACATGTATCACCCATTCGACCCAAATGGGCTGATAAAACCATAGAAGTTGTTGGGGATTTAGCTGGCAATCCACTAGATCCTAGGAAGACTAGATCACAATTTCACACTGCTTATTTTGCAAGTGAAGTTGTTCTTGCTGATAGAAGATTCATGATGGTTGGATCTGATCCAAAATCATATCAGGAATCATATCATAACCCAATATGTCAAAAAACCATGCAATAAGAGTTCAACTCTCTACAGGAAAATGAGACTTGGGAATTGGTTCCTTTGCCTCCCAAGAGGAAGCTAGTGCAATGCAAATGGGTATATAGGACCAAAGTTTCTGCTGATGGGTCTGATATAAACTATAATTCCATATTGGTTTCCAAAGGCTTCTCTCAAGTCCAAGGAGTGGACTATACAAAGACATTTGCATCGGTTGCAAAGATGGACTCTATCAGGTTAGTTTTAGCCATTGCTGCAAGCAAGCGTTGGGAGGTTCACCACATGGATGCCAAAAGTGCATTTTTCCATGCTAAGATATAGGAATAGATATATATGAAGTAACTTGAAGGCTTACAAGATGATAATTCTCTTGTATGTAGGTTAAATAAGTCACTCTATGGCCTCAAGCAAGCCCCAAGGGCTTGGTATTCCAAGATGGACAAATTTCTACTTTCACTTGGTTTTGAAAGATGAAAGTCTGATCCTAATGTTTATTTGCAGCATGATGGTGATGTATTTCAGGTCATCGTACTCTATGTTGATTACCTTTTGAATACAGGTAGCTATATTAAAGCAATTGGGTCAATTAAAGCATCTTTGCACAATGAATGTTGAATGACCAATCTTTTCTTTTATGTAAGTTCAAAACTAATCTATTAAGGAAAGATAAAAATACAGATAATAGTACAAGTCTGTGTGTTTCTGGAACACAAAAAAGATCCAAAGGAGGCTGGCCAAGAGTGTGAAAATTGATCCTCCCCATTATGGGGAAAACAGATCTTAAACATAAAAAATAACTGACTGAAACCTTTAAGAGTCAAAGCTAGCCTAGACTAGACAGTTGGATGAAAATAGATACAAAAAACCGTGAAAAACCTGGAGAATCTTGACACCTAGCATTACAGCGGCTTGTACAAGACCTCTGTAGTTGGGCAGCACTATTTGTTTCCCCATTGTAGTTCATGCTCCTTGTAATTCTCCCTCTTCTGGTCTGGTTCATTGATGCTGCTGGTGGATTTGCTGTTCTTAGTGTTGCCCGAGTCGGGAGAGGGTTGCTTAATTGGAATAGGTGATGATTTATTGACCGATTTTCCTTTTTTCCTAAAAAACCAGCACTGCAGAGAGGTGAGGATGGCCTGAACAAGGGGTGGCTAAGGTGGAGGTGTGCAGAGAGGAGGAGGAGGAGCCGGAGGCAGAGGTGGAGGAGGGGGGAAGGTGGAGGTGGAGGGACTGGGTCAGGATTTTCTATGTTGGCTAACAGAGTGTTGATAGTGTAGAGGATAAGCTTGGTTAGAAGATTTTTGAAAATCCAGTAATTTCCCCTATGGGATGAGGTGCAGGTAACTGCAGTGAGGGAGCCAGAGACTTCATCCTCCCAATCGTCGACCAGGTTTCTCCGTGCCTCCGAAACATCGTCTTCATAACCTTGATTGTTGGCTTGCAGGTGGAAGGGTGGATCTGAGGGGTTTCCATCCCTTCCATGGCCTCTCCCACTTCTGGGAGGTCCTCGTCGACGCGGCGGCATGAATTTTCTAGTGTGTGAGTGACTGTAACAGGAACAAGAGGAGTTGAATGAATTGAGAAGGTTAAGACTAAACGTGAGAAAGCAGAGCATGAGCTAATCTGAGCAGGGACAAGAGCTTAGCAAGCTTAGCAAAGTGGGGGTGATGAAATGCAAGAGCTGGAGGGTGAAGAGCCTAGAAGGAGCCATTATGCGCTGAATCTGAGGAGCGTAATGGTTTGTCATTATTGTTATGTACCAAACCTACTTAGCCTTAATTGTTGAGGGGAGTGGAGTTTCTTGGAGGATCAGGTTGGCCATTGTCCTTCCTACTAATGTCGTCATCCCCGGAAACTACCGGATTCTGGTTGCTAGCAAACTGGGCGTTAGTCGCATGGGGGTGTTGGTGTGCATGGGGCCACCCATCATCATCTGGACTGCTAGTGGGGGTGGTGAGTGGACTGATGACATGTTGAGGCACACCATCAGTCCCATGTTCCCTCCTATAACCCACATGTGCCCTCTTGTCACCCGCATCCAGGGGATGGTCTTTGGCTACTATTTAATTATATTCTTCCTTGAGGATATTATCTGGGATTTCCTCTAGGGTATAGATCTGAATGAAAGAGGGAGAGAGGACGCCCTTATTTGTGATTTTCTTTGCGAGGAGTTCACTTCGTGCCTGACGTGCTAAAAAGTGATTGGCATTGTCTCAGAGAGGAGATCCACAAGTTGCTATAGATCGTGGTCCAACCTCCAGGAAAAAGAGACTTTGCTACTGCTCGACCCTTTTTGAAGTTTGGAAAACATGTTCAAAATTAGATCTGAGTCTCCTTCCACTATGAGAGGGAAGCATCGCTGGTTTTGAGCAATGGTTATGCCTTGCAGCAATCCCATGAGTTCTATCGTATTATTGCTTTCCATCCCTAGTTTTCCATAGTAGATGTTTAGGATTTGTCTTTGATCCGTTCTGAAAGCCCTGCCAAAACCTACTAGTCTAGGATTTCCCTTCGAAGCCCCATCAAAGTTGAGTTTGAGGAAGCCTTGAGGTGGGGGGACCAGAAGTTGGGTGAGCAGGGTCGAGGCCGAGGAGGCCTCAGAATGTCGAAGTGAGCAATGGAAAGGATAAGACAATTACTGAGGATATCTTTTCCCTGGGGGTTAGCCTGGAGATCTTTATCTGACCAGTTAGACATCATTGTGGTTTCCTTGAGATTAAGCCTTATGTGATTTACCCTCAAAGATTCTGTTGTTGTGTTCTTCCCAGACGTTCCATATGAGAAAACCAAGGATGAGCTGCCAGAGTCTACTGAGAATGGGGTTCTCAAAAGGATGAGTGTGCCATTTCTTGATGGTGTTTGCAATGTTTCCCTGTTGTCTGCTGGTTCTTCTACAGAATGAGGCTATTCTGATCCATAGCTGATTGGCTAGATTACATTGATCCAGGAGATGCTCTATGGTTTCCTCGTGGTCCTTGCATAGTGTACACTGCTAAGGCTCAGTGAAACCTCTTTTGACAAGGTTATCCTAGGTGAGTATTCACCTATGTAGAACATGCTAGAGAAGAATAGTAACTTTGGGCCAGGTTTTGAGTTTCCATATCTTGGACTAGGGAGAGTCTTGATGGTCTTGCGAGCTTATTCTGATGTGATAAGCTTCTTTGATGGTGAACATACCTCATAGTTTGTGACCCCAATGGAGGATGTCTGGGCCATGCCTGATGCGAATGGAGCACTGTTGAATGCGATTCCATAGAGCTTCAGAGAACGCCTGCTGCTGTAGTTGATGCCAATGATCTTGGGAGATCCATTCTCAAAGGTATTGGTGAGTGTTGACCATCCAAAAGGAATTTATTTTTTTGTGATGAGGGAGCATGAAGAAGTGATGAAACCTTTGCAACTTGAAAGATTCTTCCAGAGGGGGAAGCTGGTTCTAGGAATCCATCCAGAAGTTGGCTTTTGATCCATCATGAATTTCCCAGAAACTATGATTCTGAATTATTGGTCTTTGCGAGTTGGATTCATTTCAGATGAGGGAGACATTGATATCTTGTAAGTAGCGGATTAGCTGGAGGGGGGGATAGTCTACAACATATTTTTTGTTCAAAAGTTGTGCCCATAGGCTATTGTTTTTTGTGACCCAACTCCACCAAATTTGGGTGCTAAGAACCTCATTGTTGATTGCTATGTCTCTCATTCCTAGGCCTCCCTCTGCTTTGATCTTGCATACATTGTCCCATTTGACTAGGGCCCAATGATGTCCCTGCTTATTTCCTTTCCAGGGGAAATATCTCTAGAGTGAGCGAATAGCTTTGAGGACCCATTTGGGGGCTTCCAGGACAGAAAAGAGATATAAAAGCATGGCCTGGAGGACTGATTTGATAAGAACCAAGAAGCTGGCAAGGTGGAGAGAGCGAAGGTTCCAGTGCGAGAGGTGAATTTCCAATTTAGCCAGGAGGTCCTTCCAAGAATAATGTTTAAGGGCCGAGTCAGTGAGGGGGTAACCTAGGTATTTGGATGGGATTTTGGCCTCCTTGAAGCCCAGGATATGAGTGACATTTATTTGAGTGGCTAGGGGGGTGTTAAAGAAGAAAATATCGGATTTCTAAAGGTTGATTGTCATCCCCGAAGCTTTGGAGAAGGCGGTGAGGATGCTATTAAGAGAGTGGGCTTCTTGGACAGAGGGTTGACCCATGGGAATATTTTCATCCATGAACTGCTGGTGAGTTAGGGGAGTATGATCATGAAGAGAGAGGCCTTTCAAGGAACCCCTAGCATTGGCGTTCTTGAGCATACACCCTAAACCTTCCAACATCAAGATGAAAATGAAGGGAGAGAGCGGGTAACCTTGTCGAATTCCACAGGAGGGGTTGAATGGCTTGGAAGGTACCCCATTGATAAGGACGGAGAAGAAGGGCGTGGTGTTGAGGCTGAGAATCCACTTTATCTAGGAATGTTCAAAACCAAAAGCCTTTAGGACTTTTCCTATGAAGTTCCAATTTAATTTATCAAAAGCTTTGGAGAGATCAAGTTTGAGCATCATGTAGGCGTTTTGGTGATCTTGAGGGAGTGGATGACTTCATGGGCTAGAATAATACCATCCAGGATTTGATGACCTTCGACATAGCCAGTTCATTCCGGGGAAATGAGGGAGGGGAGGAGGGGTTTGAGGCAATTGGCTATGACTTTGGTGATGATTTTGTAAAGGACGTTTTCAAAGGAAATTTGGCCTAAACTTGTCAAGGGTGGAGACGTTGGCCTCCTTGGGGATGAGGGTGAGAAAGGTAGCATTGAGGGTTGGGAGAATATTTTGGTTGTGATGGGACTCTTCCCCCATTTCCCAGATCTCGTATTTAAGCATGTCCTAGCAAGCATGAAAGAAATTGATAGTGAAGTCGTCCAAACCTGAGGCTTTGTCCTCCTTCATCTGGTTGATGGTTGTTTCCACTTCTTGCAAAGTAATGGATCTCATCAACATATCATTTTGATCATCAGTAACAAGGAGAGGGATATGGGAGATTACCTAATGTTGAGCGTCCTCCCGATCGATGTTTTCCTCTGACAGGAGATTGTCATAGAAAGAGACCAACACCTCTTCCATTTCCTGATGAGATTCTAATCTGTCACATGCATTGTTATTGAGTTGGGTGATCCAGTTGTGCATGTGATGTTGAAGACTGGAGTGGTGGAAGAAGGCTTTGTTGCATTCCCCTTCCTTGAGCCACTTGATTCTAGATTTTTGCATCCATAGGGTTTCTTCTTGTTTGGATCGCTCTTCAATCTTGGAAAGTAGGAAAAGATCCTACTGATTATCCTACTTTGTTCTTCCTTCCAATATGTTGTGTTGCTGAAGGTGCTCCAGTTTCTACTCCATAAGGGCCTTACATGTGAATATGTTTCCAAAGGTGTGTTTGTTCCAATGCTTTAAGTGAGTTTTGAGGAGTTTGAGCTTGGATTGCATCCTGTACATGCAAGTTGAACCTGTTACCTGAGTGTTCAGCCACCAATTTCAGACCATTTCAAGGAAGTCTGGGTGAGATAACCAGAATTTTTCAAATAGGAAAGGCTTTCTTTTGGCCGTGTCTCCAACCTACCATTGAAGGCTGATGGGCCAGTGGTTTGAACTTGCAGCAGGGAGAATGGAGGTGTAAATCTCTTCATTTCTTAACATGAGAGTTTCAATGGTGAGAAAGCGGTCTAGCTTACTGGTGATCTGAGCTGCTCCCCCTCTTCGATTGTTCCAAGTGTGAATGTCGTTGTTGGATTGTAAATCAATTAGGCCATTGCTGTCGATGAAATCCTTGAAGCTTTTGTCCTCAGGAGAGAGGAGACGACGTCCACCTTTCCTATCCTAGAGGGAAGTGATGAGGTTGAAATCCCCTCCCAGAATGTCAATATCCATTGGCTGGTCATTCACTAGCCATTGAAGAAGAGCAAGGAAGGTTGTTTTTTGGATCGAGAGTTGGGGTCCATAAACATTTGTGAATCATCCATGGACAGCGGTACCCTAAGGATGGAAATTAGTAGAGATGGAGCATCTTGTTGCTAGAAAGTGGTTAAGTTCAACCTCTAGAGGATTCCAGGCAATGATGAGACCTCCTGAGGCTCCATTGGAATCAACTGAGATGCACTGAATTCCTATCCAGAGTCTAGGGATTAGAGAGTTTAGAGTGGTGGAGTTGGATTTGGTTTCTTGCAGCATGATGATGGTGGGTTTGTCTTGCTGAATCTTTTTCTTGAGCAGTATGTGCTTGCTTGGTCTATTGATGCCTCTTATGTTCCAAGAGATGACTTTCATTGGGTAACCGATGGATTGGAGGGGAAGAATTCTGTGAGCTGGGAGTATTGTCTTGAATCAACCAGATTGGAGCCTAGATCTGCTAGTCTTTGAATGTCTGATTTTATCCCTTTTTTCTTAGCTTCCTTAATGATTTTTTTCGAATATTTAAGATGGCTAATCGCGGCCCCTAATTTGGATCTAGTGGTAGGTGATTACAGGATATCAGTGAGTAATTAGATCTGTTTTGGGGTGATCACATGCATTGTATTGCTCTTTCATGCTTCTTTGAGACTCACAAGATCTAGGCCTTTCAGGTCTATATCTCCCCTCACTTCCTCCATGGGGACTTCCCTATCAATTGTGGGGAGGGGAATCTCTTGTTCTTGTATGTTAGTTTGCATCCCTAGTGGCTCTACATGTGCATCCATCTTGTTGTTATGACTAGATTCCTCCTTTTTCTTGCCCTTGTTCTGCTCTTGATGCGGTCATTTGTGTGGGGAGGAGCCTCCTCAAAGTCTTTACCTGTATCCATTGGTTGTGTGTCGAGAATCCCAAAGCTATTGCTGGTTGGGGAAATCATGGATTTGTTGATGGTGGGATTTTTTTGGCCCTTTTTTCTTCTATTGGAGACTTCCTTGAAGCCCTCTTCATTAATTGGGGGGGTTTGCTTATTTTCCATGAGGAGCTTGTTTTGGGGGAAGTCTCTAAAGAGGTGCCCATGCTCATGGCATTTGCGGCAGCAAAAGGGTATATGCTCATAATTTAGCGGTTGGATTCATTCTATTTCCTCATGAGCTAGAATGATGGAATCTGGTAAACATTTAGCGATATGCATGTAAACACAGATGCGGGCATAAGATGTATTCTTTTGTTGCTTGGTTTGATCAGCGGTTTTGACAAATTATCCAAGGGCATTGCCTATTTCTTTTAGGGTTTCCTCATCCCAAATCTTGAGACAGAGAATAAATCCTGACCCAAATTGGTGCCCATGTGAAATTCACTATATCTGGGTTGAAGCATTCTATCCAGTTTCTAAGAAAGAGTCCAGCAGAGTTGAAGAATTACGGTCCCCCTTCTAGAACCCAATCTCTATCTTCTAGGAGCGAGAAGATGATGGTGAAGAAACCTTTTGAGCCCAGTTGGACATCAAAGTCTGCTTTGGGTCTCCAATTCACAGTGATCCAGTGGAGCAGAGCTTTTCTTGAAGGATTGATCCCCATGAATTTTCCAATGAGGGCATATGTCTTCATGTACTCGATACGGGCGTTGATTCTAGAAGGCGAAATATTGATGCGAGGTTGTTCCACCGATTTGGCTATGCAGGTATTGGTCCTAGGTGTGTGCTTTGGCAGGGCTGATTGTCCAATCTCGTTGGCCGATAGGGGATCAGTGATTAGGGGAGATTTGACGCCAGGCATGTCTTCCTACAGCTGCATGGGGCTGACTTTTGTAGAGGGATGCAGGGAGGGACCAATTGTCTCTCCTACACATACTTCCATGATTAGGAGCCAAGAGCTAGAGGCCGAAGGTGAGTACTGTCAGGTCAGTGGTACTAGGGGGGATACAAGGAGGAATTAGGTTTTTTGCATCGAAATTTGTAGAGCACTTCGGGCCCAAGATTGATCGATCTTGGATTGTTGAAGCAATTTCTTATTTTGGAAATTGAGAAATATGAAAGAGGGATCAAGGTCAGCAAAAACAAATATGCTTCAGACCTATTAATTACATTTTATATGGATGAATATAAGGCAGCCAAGTTCCCATTCCTTTCTGGTATAAAACTAGGTGAAGTTGGTGACTCTCCATTGGTGGACAACTCGTTGTATAGACAACTAGTCAAGAGTTTATTGTATCTTACTCATTCTCGACCTGATTTAGCATATGTTGTAGGTGTTGTAGCTAGATATATGAAGCAACCTCATGATATCCACTGGAAGGCATCCAAGATGATCTTTCACTATGTGCAAGGAACCAAACACTTCGGGGTGCACTATGTTGCTAGTTCTCTACAAGAACTAGTGGGATTTTTTTATTATGATTGGGTTGGTGATCAACATGACAAGAATTCCACTTTAGGTTATGTATTCATGCTAGAACAAGGTCCCTTATGTTAGTCAAGCAAGAAACACCACACCATCTCCCTTTCTTCAGCTGAGGCCGAGTACATAGGAGCAGTGAACGCAACTACACAATGTGTGTGGTTGAAAGGTATTCTTCAGGAAATTCGAGCTGCATTTGATTCACCCACAGTCATTTGGTGTGATAATAAAAGTGTAATCAATATTTCTGAAGATCCACTATAGATACAGAGGACCAAACACATTGATATACACATGCACTACATCTGGATCTTGGTGCATCATTAGGTGATAGCCTTGAAGTATTTCCCATCTGTAGAGCAAACTGTTGACATTTTCACCAAGTGTTTTATAGAGAAGACCTTCTCCTGTCTGAGATCCCTTCTTGGAGTGGGTGATGCTTGGTGATGGCTACCATTCACTTTCATATTTTTGGCTCCATGTCCATTTTTTAGGGGAGTTTTTGTTCCCATGTGGTTTTCCTCCTTACCTGGTTTCTATGGACAAATAAAGTTTTATGTTGTATGAGGCGACTTGAGCCTTTGTTGCCAAGACCTCCATGATATTTTTTGCATAAGTAGTACTAAGTATGGCTTAAGGGAGGGTGTTAGAGTAATAATCCATCCTGGTACCATAGTATTATACCTTAGACACTTTTATTTGCTCCCATGCAATATTTTCTATGGTTTAGACTTAGGGAAATTGGCATTTATGACAATTGAGGAGCTCCTAGTTGATCATTCTGCATAGTTGAGGCATACCAACGTGATCATTCTGACACCCAGGTGCCCACATTGATTTCATTCAAATAGGCATGTGCTCCCCTTCTCCAATTTAAGGTATTTGGTCCAACTTGAGGTGCTAGTGCTTGGTTTAGGTGGTTTTTAGATTATTTTGGGAATTTATTGCTCACCTAGAGCCACTCCCAACCACCCATGTCCTCACCTACGCTTGTCATACATTCATTGATGTTCCAACATTCCTTTACCATGTTTACACATGCATTCATAACTTTTTGGTATGGTTAGGAGGCTCATTGGTCCACCTAGGGGGGTTTGAGGGTCAAATCTTGTACTACCACTTGTATGCATTCACATGGCCTCACATTTTCCCCTGTTGTATTATATATCAGTTCCAGAAATAGTTACATGTTGTACAATCTTAATAATGTCCATTATTGACTTCATGTGTGTATGTAAATTTTAGTCTTTCAGCTATTTTGTGCATGTTTTGTGAAACATAGCGAATTGTGAGAGCTTCTTTGGCTTTTAGATCCAGCTGTGAATAAATTATCACAGTAAATAATACAATGTTATTGTAATTGTTGTTGAAACTAGCGTCCTGGTAATAAATCCCTTTAGAATATATACATTACAGTAATGAAATAAGAGCTAGGGTTCTATACTTTTTAAAAAGAAAATATAAATATATAAAATGCAATAATGATATATATTAAAAACTTAATACATGACATAGCCTCCAAAGAGGTTAAACATACAAAAATTACAGAGTTTACCATAAGACCACAATACCATCATTATTTAGAGGCAGGGTTTGTTAAATGACCTATAATAATATAGAACTAGGGTTTGAGAAATCCAAATAAAATAAAACACTTTCCTTCGAATGCAAAAAAACCCATTACAAAATCCATCTCTTTTTCAACACTTTCTTCCTTGCAAGAAGGTCGTCTTAAAATCCTAGCTATATCTCTCATGCTCAATAAATACAGAAAATAAACAATTACTCAAAAATATAAAACCCAACGACCCAACTCCAAATATATATGTCGCTTCAAAGCTGTAAACATCTCTCAAATTAATCATGACAATAGAGAAAGACATGCGACTTACTCTCAGAGGTCAACAATCTAACTACAACTTCCTTTCACAATGATACACCCTAGTAAAGAACAATGAAAATGGTTAAGAATATATATATATATATATAAACTCACGAATAACTAGAAGAAAAGTTAGATTATATCCATTGAAGGATTACTTGTATTTAATGCAGGAACGATATCCTTGTGAGATAACAGCCTTAACCTGAAAGAACTGGCACAATAGTTTACCCACATGGCACGTTTCTCAGATAGCCCGATTTTGTAGAGAGATTTGAAACCCAATGTAATAACTCTTCCACTTAAGAGATGAGAAGGACGAACCCGCTATCATATGGTAGCAGTAAAGGTTAGGATGTGACAAGAAAGGGTAGAAGATGGAGCAAAATGGGCCATGGTTACTCCAGAAACCACGAAGGGCACCAAATGAAAACTGTAAGTGTCTTGTTGACTTAAATACATTACATTAAGTGCGTTGGTGCATTCCAGCTGTAAAACATTACACTTTTTGACCATAAACTCTCGAAGGGTTGCAACGCATTTCAACGTTTCTACTTTATTTATAAAGTCAAGGATAAACTCATATAAAGAATAATTCAAATGAAGTTTAGACATAACTTGTACACTTGGTATCACACTTTAGTGGGTGCTCTATTATCTAAAACCTAAAGAATAGAACTGCAATGAATAACCTGTAATGAATTAAATGATGGTTAGCGAAACAACTAAATAAGTCGTAGGCCTAGTCAAACTGTCATAACTATAAGAGTAAGTATTTTGTGAACGCCTCCACCATATATTTAACCTTTGGGAAAATGTAGAGTTGACATTTTAACTCAACTTTTCAACTAGAAGAAGTGGTTTTAATATATATATCTTTTTATTTTTAATTTAAAAAAAATCTTTGGTATTATCTTTGGTTCTTTTGCTTCATGACAACATCAACTTTAGCAAAAAATTTACTATGCATTGAGGTCCTAGCATTAAAGTTTTCCTCAAACATAACGAGGCCAACAATAATTCTTCTTAACAGAACTTTGCAAAAATAGTTTTACATAAAGTTTACAAGAAAAAATACCGCAGAAACACATTATACAAGGTAAAAACACTCTAAATAGTTATCGTTTTTTATAGGTTACAATTAGTGTCTATTTTTACCTCTAAATCAAAAAGTGATGCTACTAGTAGCACCGTTTTTTAGTATAAAATTACAAGTTTTTGATAACCTTGACTAGTGTCGGTGCAATTAAAACCCAAAATCAAACCCCTACTTGAAAAAGTGGTTCTCTAGAATCACCATTGTTTTTACTTATATTTAAAATTACATCATGTTTGAAACCATGGCCTTTACAGTCGGTGCCATTACCACGAAAATGCCAAAACTAACTCCCGATTCGAAAAACGGTGCTACAAATGGCACCACTTTCTTCCATCAAATTATAGTTGCAAGCATTACGATGTTATATTTTCGTAATATTATAGCAGTATATCTTAATTGCATTTATTAATAGGATCACTATAAGATAGACAAAGCACATAACAATAATACGACAATAACATGAGTATTTTTTATCCTGGGAAACCCAAATGGGAGAAAACCCAACAACCTTCGTCTAGAGATGATAATTCTGAAATCAGAGTACAATGAAGAATAAAGAGAAAATATGGAAAAGCTATCCAAATATAGAAACACTAAAAACAATCTTCTTTTGTAGTATATGCAAACTTCTCTCTCTCTTGGAAAACTGCAAACTACACTGTGATGTCGTGTTGCTGCGGTGTAGAATAATGAGGAGGGGCGCCTCCTATTTATACAGATTTTCCACTAATATTTTAACTCGGGCCGTATTCTCTTGGGGGAGCAACATAATTTATATTTTATAATTTATATTTGTGTTTTCTTTTGCTTTCTTTTCTCCCCAATGTCTACATTATTCTTCTATGGTTTGTATAATTGATTACAATAAGTTCATCTCCTGTAGGAGGTACAATACANATATATATATATATATATATATATATATATATATATAATCACTTAAAAAACAAAAAAAATATAATTTTGATTAAAAATATAATTAAACGAAAATTAAAAAAATTAAAATGGTAATAATTATCAATTTTTTATTGAAAAAAACATTAAAAATAAAACTATACACAAATATAAAATATAAAAAAATATTTAAAAAATTATATTTTTAATAAAAATATCAAAAAAACATTAAAGAATAAACAACGGTTTAAAAATAATTATATTAAAACTAAAGTCTAAAAAAATAAACAAACCTTTAATTTTTTTTTATAAAACATTATACTTTAGTTTAAGTCTATACAAAACATTATACTTTAGTTTAAAGTCTATGGGAAATATGTTGAAGGGTAGGGAGATCGATGCTGAGCATTGAGCCCCGCCCGGTGTTCCTTTTGTAGCACCAATAAGGAAAATCCCTTCACCCATTTACCAATTGCCATGCACCATGGTAGTAATAGGAAGTGCATAGGATGAAAATTTATGAACTAAATTGAAATTTCTGCAATATTATTCAACCAAGAATGTTGATGGGTCCTTCTCCCTTGATCGGTCTATCATATGTATCATCTTGTGCCTCTTCCAAAATTATACAATTTCCACCCAGAGGTAGCACCAAATTTCTCTGAAATAATGCAAGCGCTTGGTCTTTATTTTGTTTGTTCTCCAATTCCTCAAAAATATGCAAATAAAAATGCACCTCATGTGCATGTGTGTAGGAGGTATATAATGGATTCAAAATAAATCTTTGCTGCTACTCACATGTAAAGACAATGTCAGTTATAACAAAAAATTAATTGCAGAAATAAAAGAATCCTTTACCTCCTGAAGTATTCATTTCAATTATGTCTCTATCCACCCAATCAATGGATGAATAAGGAATTTTATTTTCTGATCCATATGGAATGTGGCCATCCACCTCCTCTATAGAAGAATCCACCATCCATAAGGGCAGCTCATGAGATTTCCCCTTCAAGGTATGCATGTCAAACAACCTTCTACCGATGCAAGAAATTCTAGTGCATCCTTGATCCTCCATTTCAGTGATATATTTACCAACCCAATCCATGAAAGGATTATCAATTTTGCTTGTTGATTCAATTGGCATATCCTTAGCTATATTTCCCATACCCAAGAACTCTTCATCCTTGTTCTCAATCTCAATAAGTGCTTGACCAATATTTTCTTCATCATAGCTTTTCACAAGCAACTGTAAATTTGCACCTTCCTCATGTTTGTCCTCCACGAGGTTCTTCCAGCACATCCAAAGTATCTCCTACCATGTGCACATGATCATTTTCCATGCAAGATGGAGGGTGTGGTACATTAAAATCCTTTCGAAGTTGATCAATATGAAACCTCGATTCTTGAAGAACTTCTTGAGTTCTCTTCAATGAATCATATCTATCCTCCCAATTTCTATGGATCATTTCAGACTCTTCTATTTCTTTCTTGAATTGACATTGGTACATTTTAGCCACCATAAGGAGATGATCTCTGTCAAATAGTAAGTTCATGTAACTCTACTTTATTTTGACCATGCCTTGTTTAAGTGCTATGAACTCTTCTAGAAAGGATTCTTCTTCCAACTCTCCTCCAGAAGATTTCCGACAACATCTTTCCACCAATACATTTGTGTCAACAAAGTTCTTCATGGTTACCATAAGCTTATCAATGTCCTCCTTTATTGATCCACTAAAAATAAAATCCTCCACCAAAGTTTCTCCTTCAAATGACTGAGACATAAGATCATCTTGCTTGTGGCATGGATCCAGAACATAAATCTCATTCTCAACATACCGGTCAACTTTAGAATCTTTTGCAAAATCACTTACATGATATGAAGTGGAGAATAACTTTGAAGGCTTCCATGAAATGTGATCTTTGCAAAAACGAGAAGGTACATCATACCTTGGTATTTCATCTTCATCATCTTCATGTAGGGACAAGATGGTGGCCTTCTCTTCCACTAAATTCTCGGTTTCAAACTCAAGTGGTGTGGCCTTGTCTTCGTTTTGATTATGACTCGAGAGGTGACTGTAAATCTGATTTATAATATTCTTTTGGATATGATACAAAATATGTCTCATCACCCTCACATGAACCAACATCCTTAGCAGTGATATGGAAATCACCCACAAAGAAGCTGAAAGTGCATTTTTCGCCCATACTACTAGAAACCTGATGATGGGCTGCTAAGTATTTAGCTATGCATGGTGCCTCTTCATTTTCTTCTCCACAACTTTCTTCCCTCATATAGTCACTTTGCAGTGAATTGTGTTCCACCATTATATCATTTTCACTTTATTCACAGAGATTTGATGTAGAGCACTTGGAGGGTGAGACTTCATTATGTTGCAACCTTTGCTCCACTTCTATACACACATTGTTGACAATACGTTCTATTCTATTCTGATGTGAGTTACCAAAGGGATCTATTTTCCTAAATAATATTCCAATCTCATATTCACAGAACTCCCAAAAAGACAATAACTCCTAGATCTCTTTGCTTAATGTTTGATATCTTTAGAGGTACTCAGAAGGATCAACTTCTAGCACCTTTCCTCCAATGACCACTCTTCCATCAACAATGTTGAACTCTGGTGGGTTAGGCCTTCTTCTCTATATGCACACATTCTCACATGAAGATTCATTAACATCAACATAAATAACAACATCATCATAATAGGATGCTTCCTCATCATCCCATTCAAAATCATCATTAGTTGGTGCTAGTCTTATGGCTACAAATTCCTTCTTTCTCGGAAGAGGTGTCTTTCAATATTATTCAACAAAGAGCCTACTTTCCATAGGCTATGACAAGAATATAGCTCTGATACCACTATAATATCCTTGATCTAAATCATATTTGAAATATTAACTTTTACTGTCCGTCTTATTGAAAGTGGAATAAAATTTTACAAGGAGATTAAGCATTTTCTTCAATAAAGGACCAAGATAAGCAGGAGTGAAATAAACTGAGAATTGAAGAGGGTTATTGGGATGTACTTGATCATGCTTTCAGGTGTGTATATCAAAGGATGAAATATCATAAAAATATTCAGGTCTGAATCATCCAAGGAAATGCACAAAATCAGGTTTCCTTTGCACAACGAATTGGGCCCTTTTAGGTTTCGAAGTTAGCCCAACTGAAGTTTGAGTCCCAGGATTATGGAGTCCCAAGTATGACAACTATGTCCATGATGTTGGAATGGGTCGAAAAATAGAGGTTCTAGAACAGTTTGGAACAATTCAGAAGTGTTTGGGTATGTTTGGGACAAAAATAGGAAATTTGGGTATGTTTTGTGAATTTTTTTGGGTGAGTGTATGACCTACAAAAACTTACATAATGAAATTTTGGCACACAAACCTTCATGGAATCATAAATAATAAAACTAGTCAAATTTGACTAGCTAAAGAGAATAGGTAAGCAAACAATGCTGAATTTTACTTCTATAACTTATTAGATATGCAAATAATTATTATAAGAGTTTTATAAAACCCTATTGAGCAACAAAAAATTCATATACCATTATTATAGCCACGACATCACTGTTAGTGCATGAAAACTTACAAAACACTCATAAATGAGCATTGGAATGCCTCTCTCACTAAAAATTTGGCATTACGACCTACTTGAGTAGAAATATTACCACATATCAGAGACCAAAATGATGAGAAGAAGAGGATAAGCTCTGAAATATTTTGGAGGAGCCGATCTACCTCAATGGTGCCCAATACTAAATAATAGAGGCTTGAAACCAACACCTGACACCAATATTACAATATCCCTAAGAGAATAAGTGAAGTCTCCTTCAATGGAGCTCGATTTCCAAGGATGAACAAATGCTATATGAACTTGATATGGGTCTTCAATAGCTTATCCCTAGATCTCTATGGCTGCACTAAAGAATAGAATGGAAGAGAGAAGAGACTAGGAAATTTTGGGGCACATCACCCAAGGTAGCTGAGGCACATCACTCATACAAGGAAGCTATGATTCACTCAACATAAAAAAATAACGATCAAAAGTTGTTCAAAGGAGTTGGAAGCATTCATTTATATACTGAGTTACTTGTTGATCAAGTCATCCAACCTTTTGAACCCATGAATGCGCCTTCCTTGAAAATATTAGCAAGTCTAGAGTTTAGGTAATGTTTTATTGCTTTGCATCCTTTAACCAAATTGGAAATTGCACCCTCCTTGACCAAAGGTTTCCTGATTTATGACTGACTTCTTTTTCTGTACTTTAGTTCTTTTTAATCGACCTTGTTTTTCCCTGCTTTTGACGGTTGCTATTTTTTTATGACAGATTGCTTTTTTCCCAGTTTCTATCTTTTTGGGTTGAGTTATATTTTAGCATTTTCGTGATTTTCTCTAGGTTTCCTTTTCTGGTTGAAAAATCATGGCCCACTTGGCCTCATGCGCCCACCTTGTCACCTAGGACATCCAATTATTACAAAATTACATATTATTGCAAATATTATAATTTTAACATACACTTTTAATCCAAAGTTTCATAAAATTAAGTACTATGGGGAATTAATATATTATAATGACTTGTTATTGATTAAATTATTTCTCCAATAGGAACCATGGCATTCTCAAGGCTAGGGGGGTTCTCCATGGTGTTATTAAGAAAATTTGGGGACATTACAACCCATCATCTAGAAGTGTCCTTAGTACAAATACTAACACTGCATTCAAGACTTGACAGGAAATGAATAAAAAACATAGGTTTCCTTTAGGGGATGAGATATTTTCAAAAAAAACTTGCAACAATATTCATATGAAAAGGTGAAACCTAGATCCAATTTGCATGATTACAGGAAAATAATTAATTTAGGTTAGAACATAATATAATTGAAAGAGCAATCCTTTCATAAATGATGAGTTAAAGATCAACAATAAATAATGAAAATACTCTAAGAAAGAAAGCAATAATATCAATTTTGCACATGGTTTATAAAAATTAGGGTCATAAGAAAACAAGTGTTCATGTGTCCCCTTGGAAAACACTAAGCTTTGTGAAAGACTAGGAACATAAAAACTTGCTTAAGTTGGCTTTGACACTAGGCTATTTGAGAATTGAATTTTATCTTTTGTTTGCTTAGTTTTAAATGGACGGTCTTTGTGGAAATCAAATCCTTTGACATCAATGACAATAAATGTTCAACAATATCCCTCTTTTTCATTGATGTCATCCCCACTTTGAATGATAACACCTATCATAAACTACCCCTAATGTTTATCTCTACTTCTATGCGTCAAAGACTCCTTTTGTGATCATGCTCTTTTTTCTTTTGCGTAGATCTATCTTCCAGATTTTTCATTCTGTCATTTCTCCCCTATAATTGGATCTCTCTTTCTCTCCCCCTTTTACAAAAATGGAAAAGGGAATCTCTTCTTTGTTGATTCTCCATGGCTTAGTGCTCATCTCTTTTGGTGTGCTAGGTCACATATAATTCTATCTCCGTGTTAGATACATGGAGGAAGATATTATTCCTAGTTTCCCTCTTAGATACTCAATGGTTGCTTGAGGAAGCAGCTTTGTAAATATGTTGTTAGAAAAACAGGACTGCAGAGCAATAACATATATACAGTTAAATCAATAAACAAGATGCAAAAACACATTAAAACAGTATAGAGAGACACAGATATAACGTGGTTCACCCAAACGATGGGATACATCCACAAAGAAATTTGCCAGTCCTTTTATTGCAGTCCAGAAAGATGAAGGGATACACCCTGCAGCAAAACCGCTGCACTTCCTCTTCACGCTCTCACAGTA
>LPNX010758424.1:88696-131881 GCA_001517045.1 Pseudotsuga menziesii | reverse complement strand
AGGTTAACACATGCAATACCATGGGACAATACCATGGGCTACAACAAACCATGTGCCGAAACCATGTGCTAGACCTAACCACCTTTGACTCGATCTCAATTCAGGGTTAACCCTAACAAATCCCCCCTTTAAACTTGACTTGGAGTAATCACCAACTCCCCTCAATTATTTACCGAGGAATCTTACATACACCCCCTATCACCTAGGTCTATCTCCCGACTTTACCGGTGAGTTACCAGGGGTATGCATGCCTTACCAGGTCTTACAGCCATATGCCCATTTACATGCAAACCGCTCCATTACATTTTTTTTCATGTGCCTTCATGGTGACTAATCACAACAACTCTATCGCTGCTGCACTTGCTGGACCTTGGACTTGGCAAATTTCTTCTTTTCACCTTCATGCTTTAAGGCCAACAGAAACCGAGCAGGAACTCAGTTTCTCTCTGGTTACTCCCTTTGTCAACATGTCTGCAGGATTCTGGCTAGTGTGAATCTTTTCCAGTTTTAACAGTTCTTCATCTAGAACAGATCTTATGAAGTGGTACTTGAGTTCTATATGTTTAGTCCTTGAATGAAAGACTGAGTTCTTTGCAAGATGAATGGCACTCTGGCTATCACTGTACAACCTACTATTCTCCTGTTTCTTACCCAATTCTTCCATGAACCTCTGCAACCAAATCATCTCCTTACTAGCCTCTGTAGTAGCAACATACTCTGCTTCCGTTGTTGAAAGTGCAATAACCTGTTGCAGTTTTGAAATCCAACTTACTGCTGTTCCACCTACAGTGAACACATACCCTGTGGTGCTCCACCTGTTGTCTTTATCACCAGCCATATCTGCATCAACATATCCCTGTAGAACAGTGTCTGAACCTCCAAAACATAATGCATGAGAAGTGGTACCTCTCAAATACTTGAGAATCCATTGTACTACTTTCCAATGCTCTTTACCTAGATTATTCATATACCTGCTCACAACTCCCACTGCATGTGCAATATCTAGTCTTGTGCACACCATGGCATACATCAAGCTCCCAACTGCTGATGAATAGGGAATCTTGGACATGTAATCTATCTCTTCCTGTGTCTTTGGACACATATGCTTGCTTAGTTTGAAATGGCTTGCCAAAGGTGTGCTGACTGGTTTTGCATTCTGCATTCTAAACCTCTGCAACACCTTTTCTATGTACTCACCTTGAGACAATGTCAATTTGTGATTTTTCATGTCTCCTGTTATTCTCATACCAAGGATTTGCTTTGCAGCACCCAAATCCTTCATCGCAAATGATTTAGCTAGTTTTCTTTTGAGCACATTTATATCTTGCATGTTAGACCCTGCAACAAGCATGTCATCCACATACAATAAAAAGATAATATATATTCCGTTATCTAGCCTCTTGAAATAAACACAGTGGTCAGAATGACATCTATCATAACCTTGTTCTGTCATAAACTTATCAAATTTTAAATACCACTGCCTTGGAGCTTGCTTCAGGCCATACAAGCTCTTATTCAACCTGCAAACCAAATTCTCCTTCCCTTTGACCTCATACCCTTGTGGCTGCTGCATATAAATCTCTTCCTCCAAATCCCCATGGAGAAAGGCCGTTTTTACATCTAATTGTTCAAGATGCAAATCTTCTACCGCCACTAGACTTAAAATAGTTCTAATTGAAGTCATTTTAACAACAGGAGAAAATATTTCATCAAAGTCTATACCTTTCTTTTGTGCAAACCCCTTTACAACAAGTCTAGCCTTGTACCGCTTCTTTCCTCCATCTTCTTCCTTCAACCTGTAAACCCATTTATTCTGTAATACCCTTTTCCCTGCAGGAAACTTAACCAGATCCCAAGTTTGGTTTCTTACCAATGAGTCCATCTCCTCATCCATGCCTTGCTCCCACTTCTTTCTATTTTCTCCCTGCATTTCTTCTTCAAAACATTCTGGCTCACCAGAATCAGTCATCAATAAATAATACAGTGAAGGAGAGAATCGTTCAAGGGGTCTACTTAACCTGGTAGACCTTCTTACAGTTGCAGGAGTTTCAGGTACCTGCTGCTGCTCTTGATTTTCTAGTGCTTTTGGAACTTCATTTTCTTTGATTTCATCAAGCACTGTGTACTCTGTGTTTTCCTTTTCTTCTTTCTTTCCCTGCAACTGATCTTTGTACATGACCTTTTCATTGAATACTACATCTCTACTCCTAATGATTTTGTGATTTTTAAGATCCCATAAGCGATAACCAAAATCATCAACCCTGTATGCAATAAAGGTACACTTCTTGGATTTAGCCTCAAGCTTTGTTCTATCATATTTATCAATATGGACAAATGCTTCACAACCAAAAGTTCTCAGAAATGAGTATTTTAACTGTTTACCTGTCCATGCCTCCTCTAGAATTCCACCATCCAAAGCGCTTGAAAACCGTCTGTTTATTAAATAAACAACAATGTTTACATCATCAACCCAAAAATGTAAGGGCAACCCTGCATGCAATCTCATACACCTTGCACGCTCCATGATCATTCTGTTCATCCTTTCTGACATGCCATTTTCTTGGGGTGTTCCAGGGACTGTCTTCTCTCTGCGAATCCCATTGTGTGAACAGTAACTGTCAAAATCCTTGCTGCAGTACTCACCTCCATTATCAGATCTGAGACATTTCAACCTTTTTCCTATCTCATTCTCAGCCAAAGCTTTCCACTTCTTAAAAGTATCAAACACACCAGATTTTTGTCTAATGCAATAAACCCAAGTTTTTCTAGTTGCATCATCAAGAAAAGTAACATAATAACGAGAGCCACCAAGAGATTGTACCTGAGCTGGTCCCCATACATCTGTATGGACAAGCTCTAACTTTTCATTCTTCTTTTGTTTCCCAACCCTGAGAAATCTAACTCTCTTCTGTTTTCCATAAACACAGTTCTCACAAAATTCCAAACTTACCTGCTTTAGATCTGGAAGCAGTTTCCTTGAGTGGAGAATCTGCATCCCCTTCTCACTCATGTGGCCAAGCCTATGATGCCACAACGCTGCACCTGTTTCTGTGGAAGCTACATAAATAGAATAATCAGTGTTATGAGGACATAAATATAACGTACCTATCCTATCTCCTTTTGCAATTACCATTGATCCTTTAGTAACCTTCCACCACGTTTCTCCAAACGTAGACAAACAGTCGCCATCTCCCAACTGCCCTGTTGAGATCAAATTTCTTTTCATAGTAGGAATGTGCCTTACATCCTTTAGCAACCAGTCATTTCCATTATTTAGTTTGATCCATACCTTACCCTTTCCAACAATTTACATGGTTCATCATCCCCCAATAACACATGCCCAAAATCACCTTGAACATAATCATAAAAGAATTTCCTATGGGGTGTAGCATGACATGAAGCCCCTGAATCTACTACCCAGTAATCACTAGTATTATCTAATGCAAGAATCAAAGCATCTTGTAACACATCACCTGCTACATTAGCTTCCTGGGTAGTCTCTTGCTGCCTCTCACCTTTCTTCTTTGGTACTCTGCAATCTTTCTTTAGATGTCCTTTCTTACCGCAGTTCCAGCATTCTATTTTTCCAAATCTAGACTTGGATCTTTGCTTTTTAGACTTGCCGCGATTTCCTGGGCTCCTTCCTCTCTCATTTTGTCTCCCTCTGCTCTCCATGGTCAATGCATTACCTGATGTCTCACTTGTGCTTTTCCTTCGCATTTCCTCGCTAAGAATAACACTAACAACATCATCAAACTTAAGAGTGTTTGAACTAGGGACAGAGTTACTTACAGCCATGACCAAGCTATTCTAGCTTTCTGGAAATGAGCACAAGATTAGAAGAGCCCTAACCTCATCATCAAAGTTCACTTTTACAGAACTTAACTGACTGGTAAGTGTATTAAACTCATTTAAATGGTTAGCAACAAATCCACTTTCCGACATCTTCATATTAAATAAACACTTCATTAAAAATACCTTGTTAGAAGTCGAGGGTTTTTCGTAGAGCTTACTCAATGCGCTCATCACACCCTCTATTGTTATTTCTTTCGAAATATTGAAGGCCATCGACGAAGCCAGGCACAGCCGTATTGTTCCTAGTGCCTTTCTGTCAAGAACCTCCCATTATTCATCCTTCATAGCCATTGGATGTTTTTCTTTTTCGCCCAACGGTAGGTACAGATCTTTCTGGTACAGCTAGTCCTCCATTTGCATCTTCCATAACTGATAGTTTTGGCTATTAAATTTATCGACCCTAAACTTTCCTTCTTTTGCTATTGCTCCCACTCGAACCAGGAATCCTTCTTTCCTGCAAGTTTACAAACCAAATAGGCCTTTTGGCTCTGATACCAATTGTTAGAAAACAGGACCGCAGAGCAATAACAGATATACAGTTAAATCAATAAACAAGATGCAAAAACACATTAAAACAATACAGAGAGACACAAATATAACGTGGTTCACCCAAACGATGGGCTACGTCCACAAAGAAATTTGCCAGTCCTTTTATTGCAGTCCAGAAAGATGAAGGGATACACCTTGTAGCAAAACCGTTGCACTTCCTCTTCATGCTCTCACAATCTCTGTTCCAGTACAATACAATGCCCACATCCAGTACAATTACAATGGAGCCTCCTCAAGCCTTATAAAGGCTTAATCACATGCAATACCATGGGACAATACCATAGGCTACAATAAACCATGTGCCCAAACCATGTGCTAGACCTAACCACCTTTGACTCGATCTCAAGTCAAGGTTAACACATGCAATACCATGGGACAATACCATGGGCTACAACAAACCATGTGCCCAAACCATGTGCTAGACTTAACCACCTTTGACTCGATCTCAAGTCAAGGTTAACCCTAACATATGTTTGCAACTTTTTCCTTTGTATCTACATATTCTAACTTGACTGCATTTTTAGCAACTTGTTCCCTCTGAAAATGATATTTAATATGGACATGCTTGGATTCTGAATGCATTACTAGATTCTTTAAGATACTGATCGCACTTGTATTGTCACAAAAACGTATATGGGTTGGTCATGTTATACTTGGACATATTTTAGGGTTTGTCTCATCTAGAACAGTTGTGCACAACATGTTGCTGTTACAATGTATCACGCTTAAGCATTTTTGTTGATTTGTGGAAAAATCCCAGGTACCGACAGTAGGGATTCTCCCCATCAAGCGATCCCAACTAGATTGCTCACCATTGGGTGTGGGGAACCCGTCCGATTAGCGGCCCAAGTATCGTAGAATTAAAGTTTTTTAATTTGGTTTTACCAGTTGCGGTTTGGTCCACCGTTTATGGATTTTTATGTTTTAGGATGAGATGAAAGTGCCTAAACTAAATGCAAGTGACCGATGAGAAAAAGCCTCAACTCATGATGCGTAGGTTCTTACCTCTCGTCTTATTGCTCTTGCTCCTCAATCACTTTTAAATTAAGAAAAACTAATGTAATCTATTCTAAATTATCTATCTAACCTACCCCCAAGGGGAGCGAAATCTGTATCTAACAGAGTAATATACTGTGATGTGGCTTATTGAATCCTACAGGTAGTTGTTCAAATTCTACATACATAATCACAACAGAAAATATAAAAAAATATAGCTTTGTAATGTTAACATTCATTACTCATTATATGCACAAGATTTCTTACAGAAAGTAAAATCAATCATCATTGTAGAAATAATTCATTAAGTTAGAACGATCTCATAGTTTCATAGTAGCCAAATAACAAGTAGTTCAGAATTAGCAATTCAAACAATTCATTTGAAATTTGAACAGTCCTTCATCCAGCAAAATTTGGTTCTTCTTTGTTCATAAAATAAAAAATTCTTCATACAAATAACAACATGTATGCGCTAGTGAAAAGTCCTTTCTAATCTATCCTCTACTCCTATTTATACACTTTTACAAATGACCTTGGGACTACCCCTGTCATTTGGGATTCCTTGACTCCTCGACTTACAAAATTTGTCCTCTAGTGACTTGCACTAGGAAAATGGAAATAAGAAAAAATAATTTACATAAAATGCCACATGTGGATTAAAAAGAGCTCAATAGGGCCCAACTGGACTTTTGATGAATTCATTCCACATATAAGCTTCTGCAGTAATAGTTTTGTAGTCTAAAGGCTCTAGTAAACTTACAGTCACTTCATGGACATCTAGTTGTGACTGTATCTCTGCCATTTTGGGTGGGGTTACCCGATGTTATAGCTGATTTTACCACACATGGTGGATCACACTTTTATGGCCTTCCCTATCCCTCTGCAGACTCTTTAGATCCCATGGACCATTTTTGTACCTTTGATGTTTCCAAGATCATCCCTAAAAACATGCATTAATTTCCATACACGACTTTTAATCCCTTTCTCGTCTATATACATGGATTTGACCCTTAAACCCATGTACATCGGGATGTGTGCAAAAGGCCAAATAATTTTGGAGTTTTCCTTGATGTGGATCCGAATCACTTGTCTCTTGGCCTTCCATATGCCTTGAGATCGCTTGGATTTGACCTTTCATTACCCCATTGAAAAGCTATATAAGGAACCCTTTGGATACATTGAAAGGGGAGGAATTGAAGAGCAAGAAAACTATAGTCCATTGTTGCCGGAGCTTATACATGAGTCTACATCCCTTTGTCCTTTAGAGCACTTTGTGTTCTTTCCAAGCTTGCTTTTTGCTTGTGAGCTTGCTATCGAGAGATGGAGGATTAAAGTGGTGGAAGCCCAAGTGGGGGACTTAGTTTCTCCGATTCGTAGACGTACCGACAGAGGTTGTCACTATTGTAATCTTTGTTTGATATCAATAGAAATATATTTTCCTATCCAATATTGTGTATTTAATGAGTATTTAATCCATGGATTCTTTTAAATGCTTATATGTTATTGATTATATATGCTAGAGTAGGTCTAACACAATTATATATAGCATGCTTGTCTTGTTTGCTAAATGTTAAGGAAGCAAATTGCCAATACAAGCAGGTGTGGAAAATCTCAATGGGAATCTACATCAACCATCTGGAATAAGGTACGAATTGAGGTCCTTTAGTGTTAGATGTTTGGTTTCTCTTGCATATAGGAAAGGATTGATTTCTGGAGTTAATCTGTTTGTTGTGGTACCCAAATCCATAGGAATTTCTTTCTGTAATGCCCAATATAGGTATTCCAGGAAACAATTGATGACTCAGGCCTTTGCAATCCATTATTTTACCACTTTTTCAATAAAGCATTCAATATGTTGTATGCTTAATTCATCCTCACGCAATCTTTCTTGAAGGTACTTCAGGTGTTCATCCTTGTCTGGAAACTCCTGGATTCTTTCCACTAAAGAGGTCTGGAACTTATCATGAGTTGTGTGGATTCTCTTGAAAAAATACACACACCTTTCCAAAGTATTTTCGACCCTAGTTGTCAATCTCAAAGCAGACTTACTGCTGAACTCTAGAAGTTCCAATTCTATTCTCAGAACTTCTGCTATCTTTTGCGGCAAGTTCTCACGAAATGCCTCATTAGCTTCTATCCAAGTCAATTGCTCTCGAACCTTTTCTGTGAATTCTAGTATCCTTATTCTAAAATCAATTGATATTGTGGAAATTTCTTACAATCTTGTTTATGCTTGCTTGATCTTATATACCTCTTCCGCAAGTTTCAGTTGGACTTGATAAATTTTCCTCCAGATTAGGAAGGATTTCTCTCAGAAGGGAGTGATGTCAAGCCGTCTTTCATTGGCCATTTTAAGCTAAGTTTCTAGTGAACTGTTTTGTGCTTCCAGCTCTCCTACTCGAGCCCTTAGCTCTTCTACTTTCCTGTCAGCTGCATATTTCTGCACCTCTAATTTTGAAATCTTATTTTTAGAGTCCCTCTTTTCTCCTTCCATGATTGCAGTTGAAAGCTCCAATGCATCCTTTTCTCACTCTAAAGCTTGGTATTCCTTTTGGAGTCTTTCAAACCCTAACAGAGTTGCCTCATGTTTCCTCTTCATTTCTCAGCCTTCCCCTCTTTCTTTTACCAGAGTGTCCTTCATTCTTATCATCTCTTCTTTATAATGATATTCATTTTCTGTCAATTTGACGATATTATCGGCATTTTCTTGAGCACCTGCGATGTTGATTGATGCCATCAACTTTGGATCTTCATTGGTTCCTTTCATGATATATTTCTAAGTCACAGTGACTACCTTAGGCTGGGTGGTATAGCTCAAAATGACACCTCTCTTCCTGTGACCACTTTCCCATGATTTCGTCACATGTTGACACTTCCATGATGCCACTTCATGAAAGTCACTGAAAAAAAAACCTATATTGGAGGACCCATATCTTGATTTCTATAACTTCATTTGACTACATCTATGCATCATTGGAAAGGTATCTAAGTCAGCTAAAACTTTTCAGAAGACACCAAAGTATGAAAATGCTCAAAAGTACCCTTAAAATGAGCATTTTTTATGTATACGTGAGTTTCCTTAAGGAAACCTACATATTGTACACAACTTGTTATATATAATACTCATGTATTCCATAAATACATGACTATTTACATTGAAACCCACGTATACCTTCTGCATACGCGACTATTGTCTCTGCAACCCATGTATTCCTCCTGAAAATGTAGAAAAAAAAACGTTTTTCGAAATTCGGATAGTTTGGGTAGTTATGCAACTGAATCCTTTAGTTGTAACTACTTTGTATTTGAACCTATCTCCTCATAAATAATATCAATAAAGGTAGGGAGGTCCATGATAAGAGACTTGAATCTTTGCATTGTTATGCCGAAGTAATTGGAGCTCTCTTTTCCCACACCTTTGCCCTAGAATATTTCTCCTTGTGTTGCAGAGCTTGGAGGCTGAGTTCCTTGGAGAAGAGAAGCAGCAAAACTAGATCAAGGTTTCATAAGGTGACCAAGTTGAAGAGAAGGTATATCTGTACTTGTTTTCAATATTAATAAATATATGATGTCCTTCTTCTTCCCAAATCATTGTTTAATGTGTGTTTGGATCTCTGTTTATGATCATATGATGATGTTAGTCAGATCATTATTTCATGTGTATTTGATTATCATTGCTTTATATGCGGTCATAATGGTTTGAGGAAGGTATAATTCATTTTGCAGGTCTCTTGGAGCAAGAGGAGCAAGAAGACGATTGAAGGGCTACTTGGATCAACCTTTGTTTTTTAAGGTATGAACTATTCTAATATCTGAAACTTTCTTATATATACTTGCAAAACTATTTGCATCTCTCTTTCAACCCTAGTATGTTGATGGCCTCTTAAACCCTAGCCATAGGAAAATTTCCTTTACAACATTGGGTATCAACCTTTAATATCTTCTCTGATCTCCGAACAATAGGTTTCTTCTTTGGGTCGAAGACTACCGTATCCAGGCATGTCACTGAATGATGTTTGGATGGAGTGAAGGGTACCAATCCCAATTCTGTAAGGGAAAGATGACCTCCTATTATTGTGTCAATTAATGTAGAGGGAGGATCTGTTGAATTATCCTGAGAATTATCCAGTTCCGTACTCTCCCTATCTTTATCTTCCTATTATTTCTTTCTTAATTCTTCGGCTAATTGTTCAGCTTCCTTTTGCAGCCTTTATTCCTCTTCCCTTTGAAGTCATTCTTCTTTGGTCTTCTGTTGAAGTTTCTCTTCTTGCACCCTTTGTCTTTGAAATTTGTCAGCTAGCAGTTTCTCAGCTTCCTCTACTAGCCTTTGGGATTCTTCTTCTCGTTGCTTACAAGCTTCTTCCTGTTGTTACTGCTGTTCGGCGGTGTTGTTTCTTCCTTTTCCTCCTGCTATTGTGATATTTTGTATGAACCACGATTCAAAGTAGTCATATTACATGCATTTTTGAATATCTCCTCATCCTTGTCCCTATGATCAGAATATTCAAAATTCACCTTTACAAGCGCACAACATGCAACAACCTTTCCCTTGGAATCATTCCTATGGAAACTCTTCTCACCGAAGCGAAAGTTTTCTAGATTCTTTACAAAGTCTGGTGCAGTTTTTAGCTTCAATAATTTGTAACCATTGATACAGAAAGGCATTGGTAGATAAACCACCTTCTTCATGTTAAAAAGAAAGTTTCCGAATCCATCTAGGAAAAGTTGTCATACTGCCTCCTTATGGACTATGTAATATGTGGTATACCTAGGAAGTAGTGATGGGGCTCTGGTTCCTCTGCACATCCTTAGATAGGTGTCCCCTTCAGATAAAAAATAGTCTTCATAATCACCTATAATCTCTAGTACACTCTCAGACATACACTTGCACTCCTTGAGAAAGATCAGCTGATGTAGAGGTATAAAAAATTCCTCACAAATAATCTTGTAGAAGCTATGGTACTTGTGTTCCCATAGAATCTGATATGTAGTATAGATGGGTTTTGTGGATTCACTCCAGCTGCAATTTAGCTTTGGGAATGGGTACATGCATCAGATACAATTAATCAACTACGACCACATGTAAAATTATGATTTTCTCTGAAGCAGGCCTCCTAGTGCCATAGCTATACAGGAAGAAAAGTTGTTTGCTACAATGTATGCCCATTAAAAAATAGTTCCTTGCATGGGCACATGATATATCAATGGGATCCAACACATCTTGTAGAACTTCCCAGTTTTTTTGCCAAAAATTCTATTGAGCATCAGGGATATAATCATGTAGGGAGTGCATAAGCTAGAAGTCTCATATTCGCCAGAGGCTCTCTAGTGAAATTTCTCCCCTACTATCATCATCAGCTTTGAACATTCGATGTAGTCTAGACTCAAACTATTTATCTAGTCATCTGTCATGCTAATTTTTGGAGAAGGTAGATTGCAAACATTCACTATGTATGCTGGGGTGAAGGAAGAAAAATATTGTCCTTCAGTGTTTGACATAATCATAGTACTTGTGTCTGCTCGAGGTAAGATCCAGCCGATCACCTCATCACAAGGGAAAAGCTCAGGGCATGCGGATACCTTTGTGATTCTTGATCATCTTATGTTCACATATAACTAAATATCCTCTGAACCTGCCTCTGGCACACTCCGATCCTTTATCATGGGGTATATTTGTCCCCATTTAAACTCTGGTTCAACTCCTGTGATTGCTTTCATGTCTTCATAGATTATCTCCGTTCTAGGAAAGACCTCCAAGTATGTGTCCTCCTCATGGACCTTGGCCTTTTTATTTCCACCCTTCTTTGGCATGTTTTGGTGTGAATACTGAGGTTGTAATATAACCATAGCAAGAATTAACTTAATGTTAGTGTGATCAAACAACATGCATTCATATCTATAGAATATACTGGAATGAAAAGCTACTATTAAGATGCAAGATAATGAAACCCAGATAACCAAACATAATTTTTCTTTAGAAAAATAAAATTGCATTCAGTGCTTAATATGTTTGGAGAACAAAATGATGTCTTTACTGATTCATCCTTGTCCATCTAAAGTGACCCTGTGATGTTAAGAAATTATGTAGGTTATCCAGATGCATCAACTTGTGGCAAGGTGTAAATTAGGTTAAAACTAGACTAAAAAACATTAGCTCAAGCACAAGCTCTAAATGTTGTTTTGGGACTTAGATCCCAACCATATGGTGTTTGAGGTCAATATGAGAAAGAACTACCGAATCCGGCTTTAATCCCTACACAAAGCTTTCCAAGCTTGTTTCTGTTCAGTATTCCTTTGGTTTTGACATCAAAACGTAGAAAAATCCTTTGATTAACTTCTTTATTACATGCAAGTAAAAAGTCAAAGAAAAACGTAGTAATGGATTAGCACTTTGAAAGCCTAGGTTAAGTCGAAACCCATCAAAAACTTCCTAAAACCTTAGCGCCGACCATAGGGCCAAAAGTGCAACTCCAAAATAAACCCTAGGCCGCGCTCTGAAACGTGACAGTCGCCACTGTGCAAAATCATCAAGTGCTCTCCTACCAAAATAGAAAGGAAAACTAAACCAGGTGAAATCGGTGAAACACTTGCCCTACCGTAGCTTCATCATTACAATCCCATAGATCTAACGGATCCATCTCTGTGGCTTGAAAAATCAAAGAAAACACTGCGGCGAACATGAGAATCAAAAGCTGACAAGGCTAGGATAGTAGGCTCAGCGCGGTTATAGGATTCTAATACATTAACCCGACTTAAAAAACTTTAGTGGTCGATAGGTCAAAAATTATAAACCTAAAGGAGCTAGGGTAAGGCCTTTTAAAGCATAACTACAGATCGCAATGGTAAAAACCAAAACCCTACAACTAAAACATCGTTCCACCGAACCACTCTTAACATAAAAGACATAATGGCAAGGTTTAAAGCCTACCTAGAAAATGATGGCATGGATGCTGGTAAAAATTCTTGGATCAATCGATCTGTAGAATCCAAGTGGAAATCATCAATTGGGCATGCTCCAAACATGTAGTAGTAATAGTCCATAAAAACAACAACCACTATATATAGAAAAATCAAAACAAACACAATCAATGTAGTCGCTAGAGTAATTAAGTCGCATAGGTGAAAACGATGTTTTAATGCCTAAAGCATCACTTCATCTGCAAATTTAACAAATCGACGTGGACAAACAAGTTCATTGTAACAATATCAGATCCAAATGTTATTTTTTTTTGACATTGTCGACAGGACTTAATAAAAGCGTCCAAAAATGCACTGGCGGCATGAGTTGTGGAAACATTCCATAGGGAACATCAGACGCAAATTCTTAGTTTCTCCAAACATATCGGCATGAAACTTCGAATTATGCCAATATTGTTGGCAACATTCATTTGAAAGCCCCAAAAAGAAATCCATCGTATAACTCATGAAATATCCGTGGTGGAAAATATGTCGGGCGAAAAACCTAAGTTCCTACCGAAAGCGGCAGATGAGCTCAGCAAGATCTCCTGAAGAAAAGTCTCTAAACAATTTCTGCAAGGAAATGCAAGTTCCGACGATAATTTCAGGTTCAAATTCTGAGTTTTACCAACAAAGACAATAAAAATCGTCAAAATCTTCTAGAAAACTTGGGCTTTTGAAAACATCAGACCAAAAATCTAAGGCCGTCTGTCGTGTCGGCTCAACTCGATGAGTTTACCTGATATGTTGGAAAAAAGTTCAGTTTTAACTTAGTAGAAAAATCTTTCTAACTTGTGAGACTAGAAACTAAGTCATGGAAAGAAACCTTCTAGGAGGAAAAGTAGTCTAAGAAATATTAAAAGCTAAAAAATCTAAGGAGGAGCCCTAAAATCATAAAAACAATTGGGGTAGTGGTTACAGCAGCAACAATTGGTGACTAGCTGGTGAACACAGATCTCTAAAAAGCTATCTTTTCAAAACAAAAACTGCTATATGGCATTTGATTAGAGCAACCAATCCTAGTCTTCTTTCAAGGTCATTTAAGAGTCTAGACTTTTCTAGGAATGTAAGATTTAGAGCATTACATTGATTGTATTCCCTTGGGGTATAGTAAAAAAGATTAGGAGTCTCGATAACTCTCTTGGGGCCAAAATGTGAGATTCATTTTACCTCCATATTCGGTTGCTGCCATATATGACACCATAGGATCGTGACAGAGTTAGACAGATGCATTTGTTTGTTCCTCATTCCCATGCCTTTTGCATTCTTGTGATGCTTAAGACTTTGGTCTCTTGAGTCTTCCTTTATTGCTTCTTTTACTTTTTATATTTGATTTAGGTTCTTCCATCCATAATGTCCCTTTGCATGAGTGATGACTTGTTTCATCTCACGAACGGAGACGAACCTTTTGAGCAACCCCATCATTTTACTGATTTATTTCTTCTGTATATTTTCTTGATACATACTTTTCGTTATGGAAATTTGACTCTTTATTAAGCATTTTGGCTTTCGTTTTGTGGCATGGGATTATTTTGAATACCATACACCTGTTCGTTTTGTTTCCTTTCCGTGGGTCTTTCGGAGCAAGATTCCTAGGACACATTTTAGTGTGAAAGTGGATGGAGCCCCAAGATAGTATTTTAGACTTCATATACCTTAGTTATTTTGCAGGATTTAAACATAACTTCAATGTGCTCTTGAAAAACTTCCCTTCAGCAGTCTATCAATTTAAAGAACCTTATCTTTGATCAAAATCTTGCATAAATAACTTCCAATGAGCAGTTCTTGGATTAAAAGCATTTGGAAATTTGTTCAGATTCCTGTGTCCCCAAGCACCAAAAGATTGAGATGGATTATTCTGAAACAAAAATAATTGAACTAAATCAAATCATCAAAAGAAAGCAAATGCTTATTTTGAAACAAACCAAATGAAAAGGAAAATCAACAGAAATAAATCAAGTAAAACCTAAAAGAAATCAAGAACATAAATGTAAAAGGTTTATTTATGTACACAAGGGCTCCCTAAAAATCTAGGTGAAGTAAGGTTTGAGAACAAGGCCATTTATAGGAAGATTCTCTTCCTACCCTTGTAAATCCTATAACTTATAAGTTGAGGGGCCTATCTTCTCAACAATCTGAAAGGGGCCAACCCATAGATGTTGGAATTTAGTATGTTTTCCCTTTTCATGATGCGGGTGATATCACTTTAGAACCAAGTCTCCAATCTCAAAATTCCCTTTTCTAGAATTTCGTTTATCAAACCATCTTTTGACAATTTCTTGTTGTTGTTTAAATCTTTCCTTATACTTAAGTCTGGACTCTTCAAGTTTTAGCAAGGTGTTAATAAGGGATTGTAAAATGTCACTACCAGAACCTCGTGATGCTTGATCTAACTAAGATGATGCAGCCAGGATGTTTGGGGGTATAATAACATCTTTCCCATAAAATAGAGTATAAGGGGACACTCCTAAGGAGTTCTTTGGGGTGACCCTATCTACCCATAATGCATTGGGGAGAGCTGTGTGCCAACTTCTTTGATTTTCAATAACAATATTTTTTAGAATTCTGACCATATTTTTGTTTGTGGATTCCGCTAACCCATTTCCCTGAGGAAAATAATTGACAGAATCATGCAATTTTATTCCCTTTTCACTAGCAAATTTAGTCATTTTAATGGATGAAAAATAAGATGCATTATAAAAAACAAGTGAAATTGGAACCCCAAACATGGTCATAATGTTTTCTTGTAAGAATTTGATGACCACGTCCTCATTCACTTTGCGTAGTGGAACTGATTCTACCCATCTCGTGAAGTAATCCATAGCCGTGAGAATATATTTATGCTACAACGAAAAATTTAGATTAATTTCTCCAATGATGTCTATGCCCCACTATTCAAAAGGCTCTGAAATGATAGCAGGTTGCAATGGTCTAGCTGCTTTCGTTAATATTCCACCGCTTTGTTGATATACATTGCACTTTCTCACATAGGCATGAGCATCTTTAAATAATGTTGGCCAATAATAGCCAGCCCTAAGGATCTTGTGAGCAATAGTATCTCTGGAGAAGTGTCCTCCAGCAGGGCCATCATGCAATTCTTTAACAAATTTAGAAGCATCCTCTTTCTCGAGACATATGATAAATACCCCATTGTAGTTCTTCCTGAAAAGAACTCCATCAATTATTTGGTAAGAGACTGAATTTAGACGAAGTTCCCTTCATTGCTTAGAGTTCCAATGTTCTGGTAAATATCCTTGTTGAAGGTAATGCACCAAGTCTCTATACCAAGATTTGGGAGCAGTAAAAATAGGACACACATCAATCATATTTAGCTCTTCTTCATTTTCCCAGTCATTATCATCATTGTGACCCTCCACAATTAAATTGCATAGCCCTTGACCTTTGATAATGGTGGCTGGTTTGAACTCTAGATCATGCTCCTACAATGCTGTCACCCAATTCCCTCTTCTTTCACCCAATTCTCTCTATACGAAGAGGGTTTTAACAGCTAGATGAGGGACTATTACCTTGGTTCTGTTTTTTAAAATGTAAGGTCTGAATTGTTTCACTACTTTAAAGACTACATGTGCGTGTTTATCTATAGCATGATAGTTCAATTAAACCCCCTGTAACCTAGTGCTCATAAATTATATTGGGTACTCATCTCCCAATTATCCCTTTTGTGTAAGAACCACTACAAGTGAGTTATCAGAAGTGAAAGTGTATAGAATAAAATCCTTTTCAAAATCAGGACTTCTGAGGGAAGGTGCATGAGCTATTGTTGCTTTGATGTCATTAATGGAAACCTTCTCCACATCAGTCCATTTAAATTGCACACATTGCTTTACCATTTTTTGCAAAGGTTTTACTATTTGCACAAAGTCAGGAACAAAACTTCAAACAAAATATATAGTATCCATAAACGATTGCATACCTTTTTTGTTATGGGGTAAGGGAATATGAGATATTACTTCTATTCTCTCCAGGTCTATGGAGATTCCTTTTTTTGAAATGATATGTCCCAACAAAGTTCCTTCTAATACTACGAAGATACTTTTCTTTGGATTCAAAGAGATTTCGTACTTTCTACAACGATAAAAAATATGTTTTAAATGAAAACATGATATTCCCTTTTCTTTGAGAAAATTGTTACATCATCTAGATATACCACGACACTGTGGCCGATCAAACCCCGAAAAGTGATATCTATTTCCCTTTGAAACATAGCTCCAACATTGATGAGACCAAAGGGCATTCTTCTGTAAGCAAATGTTCCCCAATTCGTTCGAAATGTAGTTTTCATCCTATCTTGCTCAGCTACCAATACTTGGTTATAGCCTAAAAACCCATCTAATAAGGAGAACAATTCAGAACCTAATACCATCTGGAGAATCTGTTCTGATTGTGGAACCAGATAGTTATCTTTATTTGAAGCCCTGTTCACATTTTCGAAGTCAATACATAATCTTATTTCACTTGACTTTTTCCTTACTGGCACCGAATTGGCTACCCATTCTGAATGTTTGTCTCTGAAAATAATTTTTGTGTCAAGTAATTTCTTTACTTCATGTTGGATCAAAGGTTCTAGTTTTGGATGCATCTTTCTCAGTTGTTGCTGAAATGGTTTCATGCCTATTTTAATGGGAATAACATGATGAATGATATGCGAGTCATATGTCTTTAGGTCTTCATATGTCCAAATGAATATATCCTTGTAATGCTGAAACAAATCGATAAACTTGATCCTTTCTCCGGGTGAACAACACTTTCCCAAGTTCACATATTTGGGCTCAGCCTCTATCCCTAAATTAATCAATTCATATTGCATATATGAACTATTGGTCTTGATATTTGCTGGATTTCTGAACTTTTTATGCAAGTCAAACATCCCTTCTAGTGATCTTACTTCTTTGGTTATAAAATTTCCTTTCGTTACTTATTTGTTTTCTAGATTTTCTTGATGTTCATCATCATCAATCACAGAGTCTTCGAAAGTTTCTTCATACGTTAGGAAATTGATGATTTTCTCATCATCATCGAACACCCTTAGATTTGTAACATTATATGGTACTCATGGTCTAAAAATAAGTTCAATAGCACATATTTTATTAGTAGGTACTAACCTAGCAGTAGAAACAACTAAAAAATCAGCTGCATCATTCTTTAATCTAGGAATTGAATCTATATTGAAAGCATTAAAATGTACAATCAGATTCTAGACCTCAAACTGATACCCTTTTAGGTGCGGTGATAAACAATGTATTGTATCTCTAACTTGTATGACTACAATTTCAAAGTCACCAAAAAATTTTGACTTCTTAACATTTAGTTCAATGGCTTTTCTCAGGCCCTGGACTAGAGCTTCATACTTTGTAATGTTATTCGTACATTCAAACTCTAGTCGACAAGAGAGAAATTGTTTGTTCTTTTCTGGGTCAATCATGACACAACCAGATCTTGATCCCTCTTGTGTTTTAGAAGTATCAAAGTACAAAAACCAAAATATATCTTCTAAGTCTACTTGATTAGTGTTACTTTCTATGTTAGAAACTAAATTTACAATATTACAATCAATATCATCAGTCCATGAAAAATGAGGGAGTTCAGACTGTGTGTCTGACTCACCATTGGCCTCTTCAACTTGATAATTTCCTAGCTCAAGATCTAAAAAATAGTTACCCATAACTGAAGATGAGAATTTTATGGGTTCATTATTTCCCTCCAATTGAGTTACATTGTGTTTCATGTGTGGTTCCCTTATTACCTTGATCTGATTTTGACTATTCTTATATGGTAGCCACATGTGCGACCAATCAGTTGCAAAATACCTATACAATTTTGCAGACTAGTCCCTACTCAAAATAAATCCATAGGAATCTGGTATATCCACTACCATAATATCTATAAACTCGCATACTCTGTCATCTGCAGATAACCGAATCAGCACGATTTTCATTTCCCCTATTACCTTGACGACATATCTTCCTAATTGAATGATCTTACATGAGGATGGTGTGGGTTGACCATTTATCTTTTTACATACTAAGAGTGGCATGACATTAGATGAAGCCCTAGAATCCACCAAACAATTAGGCACATTATAATTAAAAATTTCAAAAGATAATAAGAATGGCAAAGTATGAGATTTGGATTTCCCACCAATGCTTGCTTCATTAATTTCTTTATCAGATTCAATGTTTTCTTTGGAACTACTAAGTTGTGGATCAAATGATTCCAGAACCTTCTTTCTTTGCTGCGGCAAATTACATAATTTGAACAAAGAAATGTTTTCTTTGGTATTCTTAATGTCTTCCATGATGTCATATCCCATGTCATGTTCTTTTGTACCTTTCTTAACACCTTCTGATCTATTCACCACTACCTTTGAAGTTTGGTTAACTACTGGGCCAGCCTTTTTAGTATTTGTTGTATTAAACTTAGGTGGTGTTTGGATAGTACTGAGGATTTTCTTCAAATTTTCTTCTGTTTGCTTTATCTTAGGAAGTAATATATTTTCATCCACTATGGCACCTTTAGTTCTAGTTGAGACATTTATTGAGGACATTTGTACTTCTTCAATTGGTCCCTCTTCATTTGCTCCTAGTGTAGGTGCTCAATCCAATAATACCATTGTGGTTCCCTCGGTTGTTTCTTCTGGTTCTTTTGCTTGGTTTTCTTGTACTTCAGGTTCTTACAATTGTGCATCTAACACTTGATTCATCACCCAAGTCATTGAATTAATCCACCGTGGACAACTTTTCTCAGAGAGTAGTTCTTGGTGGAAAGTACATAAATTATCCATACCTACCTCATTAAAGTTCAGTACATCAGAAGTATGCATAGGGGGTTGAGGCGGTCCACTTTCTTCCTTTTATATAGTAAGGTTTGAACGTCTCTTTTGATGTGCTAGCTTCTTTGTATTTTTCCAGATCTATTATTTTATTTGACAACTTTTACATCATATTCACTACATTTTCCAATTCATTGGAATGTTCTTCCTTAGGTATGGTCAACAATAAAGGTATTTTTACCAACCCCTGGTTTTATTTCTGATTCAGCATTGTGTTTGGTAATAGTGTCAAGTTCGGCTTCCACTTTAATGGCTTCCTCATAATTTTCCACCAACGAACGTTTCACTGCTCTTTTAACAAACATTGCTATAGAGAGGCTTATTGGTGAAGTATAGTATTCTACTAAAGTTTCTTCTGTTGGTTTTGTTGTAGCACTAAAATTACTTAGGTGAGAAGCAAACCTCTGATTGAAATCTTGGACCTTTTCTTTCTTATCCATCCTCAGAGAGAGCAGTTCTTTCGTAAGGGTGGCGATAGTTCATTTACTGTGAAATTTTCTTTTAAACACCCTTTTGAAAGTATTCCAATCTGTTATAGAGTTAGCTTGTAAACTCAAAAACCAAGCAGAATATTTAGCCTCAAAGGTATGTGGAAAAATTCGTCACACAACATATTCATGTTGAACACCCAAAAGTTCTATAGCTAAATAGTAACTCTGTATAAGGTGAACTTCTGTGGAGATACCCTTCTCGGGGTCCAACTTTGGTAGAGCCTGTTCTGGATGATTTAGAAAATCATGCAACGGTGTGGCCATATTTAATGTTGTAATTCTGGCTATCCAAGTTGGTAGATTAGCATTAGCATTGGTGTCCATGATTCGACGAGGAGTCTGTGGTGGAGATTGAACATGTGAATGTAATGGAGACTGAAAAATAGGGGAATTTGGTCCAATTGATCAAGTGGTTGGATGATCTCTTGTATGGATAAATATACCAATTCTTCCAAATTTTCCACCAATATAGAATCTTCAGTGTAAAAAGGTACCTTCCTGAAATCCTTCCTTCTTGGTAATTCAGGGATTTCTTTCAATCCTCCAAGCTTCTTTACATAAGATCTTATATGTCTCCTCAAGTGGATAACTACTTCAAATGGAACCAGGTAAAGGCATTATGAACCTTCTTCTTCAAGGCCTAATTTCTCTTGTTCTTCATAAATGAAATATTCAGGAAACTTAGTTTCAAAGCTATCACCAAAAGAATAGTTTCTTGTAAACGAATTTCCTCTGCTAGCCATGCATTGGCAGCCCTCCTTCTAGCGCCAAACTGTTGATGCATGGAAAAATCCCCGGCACCGACAGTAGGGATCCTTCCTAGCAAGTGATCCCAACTAGATTGCTCACCATTTGGTGTGGGGAACCCATCTGATTAGCGGCCCGACTAGTGTAGAATTAAAGTGTTTTAAGTTTGTTTTACCGGTTGTGACCCAGTCCACCATTTATGCATTTTTATGTTTTAGGATGAAATGCAAGTGCCTAAACTAAATGTAAGTGGCTGGTGAGAAAAGCCTCAAATCATGATGCGTAGGTTCTTACTTCTCGTCTTATCTCTCTTGCTCCTCAATCACTTCTAAATTAAGAAAAACTAATGTAATATATTCTAAACTATCTATCTAACCTATCCCCAAGGGGAGAAAAATTTGAATCTAATAGAGTTATGTACTGTGCTGTGGCATATTGAATCCTATAGGTACCTGCTCAAATTCTACATACATAATCACAATAGAAAATATAAACAAAGATAGCTTTGTAATGTTAAAAAATTCATTACACATTATATGCACAAGATCTCTTACAAAAAGTAAAATCATTCATTATTGCAGAAATAATTCATTAAGTTAGAACGATATCACAGTTGCATAGCATCTAAATGAGAAGTAGTTCAGAATTAGCAATCCACACAATCCATTTGAAATTTGTACAATCCTTCCTCAAGCAAAAATTGGTTCTCCTTTATTCATAATGTAATAATTCTTCATACAAATAACAACATGTATGCGCTAGTGAAAAGTCCTTTCTAATCTATCCTCTACTCCTATTCATACACTTTTACAAATGACTTTTGGACTACCCCTGCCGTTTGGGATTCCTTGACACCTCGACTTACAAAATTTTTCCTCTAGTGACTTGCACGAAAATGGAAATGAGATAAAATAATTTACGTAAAATGCCACATGTACATAAAACAAAACTCAAGAGAGACTAGATGGACTTTTGATGAATTCATTCCATGTATAAGCTTTTGTGGAAATATTTTTGTAGTCTAAAGGCTCTAGTAACCTTACAGTCACTTTGTGGACAACTAGTTGTGACTGTATCTCTGCCATTTTGGGTGGGGTTACCTGATATAGGTATTCCAAGAGACAATTGATAACTGATGCCTTTGCAATCTAGTCTTTTAGCTCTTTTTTAGTAATGCCTTCAATATGTTGTATGCTTAATTCATCCTCACACAATCTGTCCTGAAGCTATTTCAGGTGTTCATCCTTTTCTAGAAACTCCTGGATTCTTTCCACTGAAGAGGTCTGACACTTATTATGAGTTGTGACCATTATCTTGAAAAAATCCACGCACCTTTCCAAATTCTTTTCGACTCTAATAGTCAATCTCAAAGCAGACTTGCTGCTGAACTCTAGAAGTTCCTATTCTATTGCCAGAACTTCACTTGTATTTTGTGGTAAGTGCTCAGGAACTACCTCATTAGCTTCTATCCAGGTCAACTTCCCTCAAACCTTTTTCACGACTTCTAGTAACCTTGTTTTGAAATCAGTTGATATTGCAGAAATTTCTTGCAATCTTGTTTCCACTTGCTTGATCTTATATACCTCTTCTGCAAGTTTCAATTGGAATTGATATATTTTCCTCTTGATTAGGAAGGTTGTCTCTTGGAAGGGAGTGATGTCAAGCTGCCTCCCATTGGCTGTTTTAAGATGAGTTTCCAGTGAACTGTTCTCTGGTTTCAACCCTCCTACTTGGGCCCTTAGCTATTCTAATTTCCTGTTAGTTGTGGATTTTTGCAGCTCTAATTATGAAATCTTATTTTCAGAGTCCCTTTTTTCTCCTTCCATGATTGCAGGTGAAAGCTCCAATGCTTCCTTTTCTCTCTCTAAAGCTTGGTATGGATTTTGGATTCTTTCAAGGTCTGACAAATTTGCCTCATGTTTCCTCTCCATTTCTTGGCTTTCCCCTCTTTATTTCACCAGTGTGTCCTTAATTCTTATCATCTTTTCTTTCTTTACTGATCTGCATTTTCCATCAATTTGTCGATATTATCGGCATTTGCTTAAGCAGCTGCAATGTTGATTGATGCCATTAGTTTTTGATATTCATTGGTTCCTTTCATGATAGATTTATCAGTCACCGTGACTACCTCATGCTAGGTACCAACCTTTAATCTCTTCCCTGATCTCCGAACAATAGTTTTTTTCTTTGGGTCGAAGACTACCATATCCAGGCATGCCACTGCATGATGTTTGGATGGATTCAAGGGCACCAATACCAATTTTGTAAGAGGAAGATGACCTCCTGTTATTGTGTCGATTGATGTAGAGGGAGGATCTATTGAATTATCCCAAGCATTATCCTGTTCCATACTCTCCCTGTCTTTATCTTCCTATTCTTTCTTTCTTAATTCTTCGGCTACTTTTTCAACTTCCTTTTTTTATCCTTTCTTCCTCTTCCCTTTGAATTCATTCTTCTTCATCCTTCCATTTAATTTTCCCTTCTTCCACCCTTTGTATTTGAGCTTCCTCAGCTAGTAGTATCTCAGCTTCCTCTACTAGCCTTCGAGATTCTTATTCTCGTTTCTTAGCATCTTCTTCCTGCTGTTGCTGCTGTTCGGTGGTGTTGTTGCTTCCTTTTCCTCCTGTTATTGTGATCTTCTGTCTGAACCTCTTACTCAAAGTAGTCATATTGCACACATTTATTAATATCTCCTCATCTTTGTCCCAATGATCAGAATACTCAAAATTCACCTTTACAAGTGCACAATGTGCAACAACCTTTCCCTTGGAATCATTCCTATAGAAACTCTTCTCACCGAAGTGGAATTTTTCTAGATTCTTTACAAAGTATGGCACACTTTTTACCTTTGATAATTTGTAATCTCCGATATAGAAAGGAATTGGTGGATAAACCGCCTTTTCATGTCAAAAAGAAAGTTTCTGAATCCATCTAGGAAAAGTTGTCTTACTACCTCCTTATGGACTATGTAATATGTGGTATACCTAGGAAGTAGTGACAGGGATCTGGTTCTTCCATAGATCCTTAGATAGGTGCCCTCTTTAGAGAAAAAATAGTCTCTATACTCACCTATAACCTCCAGTTCACTCTCGAACATTCACTTGCACTCCTCGAGAAAGATCAGCTGGTGTAGAGGCATAATAAATTCCTCACAAATAAGATTGTAGAAGCTTTGGTATTTGTGTGCCCATAGAATCCGATATGAAGTATATATGGGTGTCTTGAATTCACTCCATCTACAATTTAGTTATGGGAATGAGTACAAGCATAAGATACAATAAATAAAAAACGACCCATGTAAAATTATGATTTTCTCTGAAGCAAGCCTCCTAGTGCTACAACTATATAGAAAGACAAGTTGTTTTCTACAATGTCTACCCAGTTAAAAATAGTTCCCTACATGGCCACATGATATACCAATGAAATACAACCCATCTTGTAGAAATTACCAGTTTCCCTTCCAAAAATTCTGTTGAGCATCATGGCTATAATCCTGTAGGGAGTGCATAAGGTGGAAGTCTCATCTCTTCCTAGGATTTCTAGTGAAATTTCTTCCTTGCTATCATCATCAGCTTTGTACATTCAATGTAGTATATAATCAAACTATTTATCTAGTTATCTGTCATGCTAATTTCTAGAGCAGGTAGATTGCAAACCTTGGCTATGTATGTAGGGGTGAAGGAAGCAAAAGCTTTCCCTTCGGTGTTTGACATGATCATAGTACTTGCATCTACCCGAGGCAAGATCCAACCAATCACCTTAACACAAGGGAAAAGATCATGGCGTGTGGATACCTTTGTGATGCCTGATCGTCTTGTGTTCACATATAACAACATATCTTGTAGACCTGCCTTTGGCACAATCTGATCCTTTATCATTGGGTATATCTGTACCCATTCAAACTCTGCTTCAACTCATGTGACTACTTTCGTGTCTTCATAGATTATCTCCATTCTAGGAAAGACCTCCAAGTCTGAGTCCTTCTCATGGACCTTGTCCTTCTTCTTTCCACCCTTCTTTGGCATGTTGTGGTGTGAAGACTGAGGCTGTAACATAACCATAGCAAGAAATAACATAGTTTTATTGTAATCAAATAACATGCATTCATATCAATAGAATATACTGGAATGAAAAGCTATTATTAAGATGCAAGATAATGAAATCCAGATAACCAAACATAATTTTTGTTTTCAAAAAATAAAATTGCATTCAGTTCTTAATATGCTTAGAGAACAAAAAGACGTCTTTACCAATTCATCCTTGGCCATCTAAAGTGACCCTCTGATGTAAAGAAATTCGATAGGTTATTTAGAGGCATCAACTTGTGGCAAGGTGTACATTAGGTTAAAACTAGACTGAAAAACATTAGCTCAAGTACAAGCTCTAAATATTGTTTTGGGACTTAGATACCAACCATCCGATGTTTTAGGTCAAGATGAGGAAGAACAATCGAATAAGGTTTTAATCCCTACACAAAGCTTGCCTAGCTTGTTTCTGTTCAATATTCCTTTGGTTTTGACATCAGGACGCAGAAAATACCTTTGATTAACTTCTCTATTACATGCAAGCAAATAGTCAAAGAAAAACGCAGTAATGGATTTGCATTTTGAAACCCTAGGTTAACCTGAAACCCATCAAAAAATTCTTGAAAACTGAGCGCTAACCATAGGGACAAAAGTGCTGCGAAAAAAGAAACCCTAGGCCGTGCTATGAAATGCAGAAATCATCATTATGCGAAACCATCAAGTGCTCTCCTACCAAAATAGAAAGGAAAACCAAACCAGGCGAAATCGATGAAACACTCGCCCTACCACAGCTTCATCATTACAATCCTAGAGATTTGGCCAATCCATCTCTATGGATTGAAAAAATGAAGCACATGCTGCGGTGAAGATGAGAATAAAAAACCAACAAGGCCAGGCTAGCAGGCTCAACGCGGTTACATGATTCTAACACAACTCGGCTTGAAAAAATTTAGTGGTTGATAGGTCAAAAAATGAAAACCTAAAGGAGATAGGGTATGTCCTTTTAAAGTGTAACTGCAAATAGAAATGGTAAAAACCAAAACCCTACAACCAAAACGTCGTTCCACCGAACCACTCTTAACATAAATGACACAACGGAAAGGTTTGAAGCCTACCTGGAAAACGATGGCGTGGATGCTGGTAAAAATGCTTGGCTCAAGCAATCTTTAGACTCCAAATGGAAATCGTCAATTGGGCATGCTGGAAATAGGTAGCAGTAACAGTCCATAAAAAACAACAACTGTTATATATAGAAAAATAAAAACTAACACAATTGATGCGGTTGCTGGGGTAATTAAGTCACACGGGAAAAAATGACGTTTTAACGCCTAGATCGTCACTTCGCCGACAAATTTAACAAATTGGAGCGAACAAACAAGTTCACCATGACAGTATCAGATCCAAATGTTAATTATTTTAAACATTGTCGGTAGGATTTAATAAAAGCTTATGAAACTACACTATCAACATGAGTTGTGGAAACGTTCCACAGGGAACATCGGATGCAAGCTCTTAGTTTCACTGAACATATCAACACAAAACTCCAAGTTATGCTAATACTATCGGCAACATTCATTTGAAAACCCTGAAAATAAATCCATCAACTAACTCATGAAATATCCCTGGTGGAAAATATGTCGGGAGAAAAACCTCAATGCTGAGTTTTCTGATAACGTCGGCTAAACTCAGCAATACCTCCCAAAGAAAAGTCTCTAAAAAATGCCGGTAAGGAAACACAAGTTCCACCGATAATGTCAAGTTGAAATTCTGAGTTTTGCCGATGAAGACAATAAAACTCATCAAAATATTCTGAAAAACTTGGTCTTCTGAAAACATCGGACCAAAAAGATAAGGCCTCCCAACGTGTCGGCTCAACTCAATGAGTTCACCCGATATGTCGAAAAAACGTTCAGTTTTAACTAAGCGAAAAAATATTTTCTGACTTGTGAGACTAAAAACTAAGTCATGGAAAGAAACCTTCTAGGAGAAAAAGTAGTCTAAGAAAGGTTAAAAGCTAAAAAATATAAGGAGGGGCCCTAAAATCATAAAAATGTTTGGGGTGGTGTTTGTAGTAGCAACAGATTGACAAGGATATTTAGGATTGCTTCTTACTTAGCCAGGAAACTAAGCACTTTCCTAGGAAGAAGGCAAATCTGCTTGTTCTCTTTCTATCATTAATGATTCCTACCCAATTTGATTTTATGTATGAATCTATTGTCAATTCACTAATGCATGGATACCATAATCCAATATCCGGAGTCCCTTTCGGATATCTAAAAATTCTGTTTACTTCCTAAACATGGGTTTCTTTTGGAGAATCTTGAAATCTTGAGACTAGACCTACAAATTGCATTATATCAGGTCTTGAGGCTATACAATATAACATACTTCCAATCTGACCTATTGAGTTTTTGATCTACCTCATTTTCTTCATCATCCTTACTTAAATTGCAACCAATAATCATGGGAGTACACATTGGTTTACACTCCTCCATATTGAATCTTTTTCAACATATTGTTGGAGGAGCCTAAGTCGGCTAGCCAACTAGGTCCTCTAGTCAACTAACTGTAAACAATAGATTATGTTGAACTCACAGGTGTGTCGGTTAGGTGAACCACCATGCAGTTATGCAACCACTTGTAAATATTATATATAGGCTATAGAGTCAGATAAAGACTTGGTTTAGTTGGATGTATGAACCATTTTATGAGTTATTGAGTAATATAAGAACTTGTTATTCTGTTTACCATTCCATGTCTCTTGTCTATATCATTGATTTTATAATTCAGTAATATGTATCATTGGTAACCTTGCAATCTATTTGATTACAACATTGGTTCCGTTGCTTGGAACCAAAAAGATAATGACCACCAAGAATTTATCAGCCAACTACCATCTCTCCTACCCGATTGGAAAAAATTAATAGTAAAAAGACCCATCTTAGTCGAGGAAGCACCATGGTCCACTTTAACCATTCCCAAAATTATTGACCTTCCACAATCATCCATCTCTGAAGCACAAGTTGTTGAATACACTCAAACTATCCTACAGAAAATTCCTGACCCAACAAGTAACATTGTGGCTGAGAAAAATGATTCGTTTACCCCTTGACATGTCGACCAACTGACCGCACCACAACACCCTCCACTTTTGAGCTCTACACCACCGATCCCATTTTCGAACCTTTCAATACTATATTACCACCGACTTCCGACCAACTGTTGAACCGACTTTGACAAACAATGTTGACCAATATTTACCACAGGAGGAAATGAACTTAATAGTCAATCCCAACTTACATCCTTCACCTATTTCACCACTTCCATTGTCATCACCCGTGACCACTGATATTCCCACCATTTCTCTCAACATTACCAATATCATCTTGAGTATTTTTATATGGAAACCTGTGTAATTTTTATGTACTCGATCCACCCAGATTAAAATTTTTGCCAAGCTTTATAATCAAAGAACAAGATATAACATGAATAATAAGATGATGGAAAGGCATGGTGAGATGCACATCATGGAAAATGATGTCATAAACCTGTCGAATTATAACCTGGATACAGGAGATTAGCATTTTGAAGAAAGAGTTGATGTTTTCCATTGCCCCAAGGAAGATCTTGAATGAGAGGATAATTTGCTCGATTGAAGAGGTGGTCTCAAAATTACATGAAGAGGAAGCAGATGGAGCACACCAGGATTGTGCTTGGATTTGATCAAAGACAAAACCACCAAATCCAAACTTGAGCAACAAAGAGACCAACTCGCTAAGAAATTTAAAATCTAATGGATATATCTGCATTATGAAAGCTAATAAAGGCAACACAATAGTTATAATAGACACCAAGTCTTACCAGGATAATATGCATGATCATTTAATGAAGGGGGGATCCTATAGAAGGTTAAACGAAGGCCCCATCACTAAGATTATGAAAGAGGTGAGGAAAGAAATCCAAGCATCCTCTTTGGATGATAAGTCAAAGAAAAATATTATTCCCATAAATACTATCATCCCGCGTATTTATGGACTGCCTGGAATCCATAAAGTTGGCGTTCCCCTCAGACCGACTATGAACACTATTGGTGTTATCACTCAGATTTTCCTTGGGTTGTATCAAGGAAACGTCAAGGTAACCACATAACCAAATTTAGATTGTATTCTGACCTTATATAGTTAGAGAGGGATCTCTCAATAATTATAAAGCTTTATCACTCAAAATATTTACTAATAACACTAAGAATGTCAGATTTCTAATAGGAACAAGTTTGTTTTTATAAAGGTTTGGTAGGAAATCCTTGAAAAGAGACCATTGGGAAATGAAGTCAATAAACATATAATGGTTTAAGCTGCAAGATATTGGGGTTTGAAAAGAACAATGATAGAGGAAATTTAGACACCATTTCATTAGAATTTAGGCATTGCAAGATGGTAGTAGACAAAGGAAAGCATTCCATTAACACAGAGCATCGAACAAGGATGAATTATGTAATAAATTTAGAAGAAATATTTAAAAATGTTTGAATATGATAAACTAGAGCATCAAAGATGAATTCTAGTTCACATTACTCTCATTCAAACACAAACACGAAAGAAATTATAAAATGGGGTGGAAACTGGAAATACAATCACTTCAGAAAATTTACTTACTGATAAAACAATGGCACAAGCATCTCCGCCTTGAAGGTTTTATAAATTTCCCTCTTTGCAACTTTATTTACATTTAGAAAATGAAAAAATTCCCAAAAGTAAAAAATGAAAAACTCCTCTTCCCATGAGAGTTGAACCTTTTTCTGTTTATTACATATTCTTTTATAGAAAAATATGACTCCGTAGTCTTCCCCAAAAGATCTGAGTCATTCCTAACCTCTACTTTCTAAAAATAAAAACTACTATTAGAATGATGACAACTACATAACTAACTACTACATTTTAGGAAGTTTGACAATAATTAATTGAAATCTGGAACTACTATTTCGATGGGTTTTGAATGCTTGAGGATGCTCTTAATGTTGCTAGCTGCTTCTAATTTTCCCACTTCTATAGCTGATGTCTGATACTCTGTCTGCCACCTGTAGATGCTATTTATCCTTTAAATGATGAGTTTTGAATGCCCTCCATCAGATTGTTAGAATGCTTCTCAATCACCCTGATGCTATTTATCCTTTAAATGATGAGTTTTGAATGCCCTCCATCAGATTGTTAGAATGCTTCTGAATCACCCTCCTTTAACGCATTCCTCTCTTTAAAAGTGATATTTTGGAGATAACATAATTTATAAAACTAACCAAGCGCCCTTGTGAATCGATGACAACCCCAACTAGACGAGAAACACCATGATTTTCCATATATTTACTAATGTCAATCCTGACAAGTATATTTTTTCCAACTGTTTCTGAAGATCCCATATTTTAGTTAGCTGCACGATTTAGGTCATATTCACGTTTAGCAGCATGTATCTCTAAATCAACTCTTCCCATTAGATTTTGTCACTTGAAAAAATTCACAAACTCCTCCCAATATCCAAGACTGCTCTTGTCCGGTTACAAAATTTGGATCTTTTACCTCATTACTGCATTTGTGCAATGTACAAATAGCAACATTTTAGTCAAGCTTAACTATGTCTTCGTCCTTCGAACTAATGATTGATATGATGATTTTTCCCTTCGAACACTTTGCTTTTTCCGCCCAATTTTGACTTGTGTTCTGAAGAATATTTTCTCCTAGATTTCTTTCGGGAGTGGTTGACACAATTCTTCCAGCAAATTCAACAACCAAAACCTGAAGAACAAGCGTAAAGCTTATAATTCCAGTGAACAAATGGCTTGAAAACAGTTATTGAAAGGCGTTTATCTCATCCAATTTTCTTGAATCGAATTCATTGAATATTTAGAAAAAGACGGAGGAATTAAAAATTACATTGTTTCTCACTTTGTTTACACGGGTTGTCTTATCATCTTTGAGATCTAAAATGTCATTCCCCTTCAATGTAAGCATAAGCAAGACTGCAACTTGGTAGAAATCTTGAACTATGATATTTCTCCACATAATGTTTGTAATGAGAGTTTCCTTACGCCCTACTGGATGCCGCTTCATGAGGTTATCGGTTGGGTATTTAGTTTCCAATGCAAAAGCTCCAAGAGTATATATGATAAAACTTACCCAAATAATTTGAACAGTAGTCAAAGGAGCATCTCCAGATGAAACCTCAGCAAAAAAATTAATAAAAAATGCTGCAACCTTTATGGTGAGTTGAAACTGAATGTTTACATGAGCTGAACGACCTCACCGAACAACTTTCACAAACTGAACGTGCATCATTCGTTCCATCTCCGTTTGCTGCCACGATATGACCTCCTTTTCTCAATGCTTTCCAAGTAAAGTTTATCTACAGGTGAAGACTTTCCCATTACCCAAACCCTAGAAAGGGGTTCTTTATATTGCTTTCAATCGACGAAATCATATTCCTCTCTTCCCATATAACACTAAATCCATGCCACTTTTACTACCGGAATAGTTTTAAACCATATTCCGCTATAGCCCATGTATGCTAACCTCTCAGCAATTTTCCCAATAAAATGTTTTTAAGACGTTGGATACTGTTGGGGTGTAGATCTAAATAAAACCTGCAATTGTATATTGTTGATAATGATAAAAATCGTACTTTGGTGCATTTCAATATGGCCGCGAACATTGTCCTTCATCATGATGTTTGTCGGGTTCAACACTACCATTAATACCTATGTCTCCATCATATCCATCTATGTTTCTATCTCGAATGTCTTCAAATTTCTTCTGTTATCAATACTGTCGTGTGGCTATGCTCTCGCTCTCAATCTCCACGCAATCTCAGAAGTACCTCCATTGAAAACCATTTTTATTGTTAAAACTTTTTAGTATTCTTGCTCCTATATTTTCTCTCACTTCATCATCTACGTTTCTTGGACTAAAATCAGTAGCTCTGCTGTCAATAGAATGCTCTTCATCATATGTGGTATCCTTCTCACCGAAATGAATCACAAAATATTCCTCAATATCATTGACTGACTCACGTGAATCCTCAATAAAATTGAATGAGTCACATGAATCCTCAATATCATCCTCAACACTGGGAATAACCATCCATGAGAAATTCACCGCTCCCACTTCTGTATTCATCACTTGAAAAGAATGCATAAGAGCAGCCAAGGGATCTGATATTTGGGTCATGTTTGGTGCAAAGAACGTCGCAATATTCTGTGCATTTATTTTGTTGAGCTTCTCTTTTTGTAGAATATCGGTCATTAAATCAACTGCCCAATTTAACAGGGCCACTTGTGTTGGACGAAGAAGCTTTACAAGTTCAACACACTCTTCTGCACTGCATTACTTGCTCGAGGGTGAGCGATCCAAGCGATCCAACACACCTATAGGCAGCTCCTAAAACTATCCAACGGATCAACAGCGAAGTCAACCATAAACTATCCAACCCTCGGATCAACAACAAAGTCAACCATAAACTATCCAACGGATCAACAGTGAAGTCAACCATTGACTTTGTTGTTGGTCCGTTGGATGAAGAACTTACATGTTTATTAAAGATGGCCTGCCTTTATCAAACCTGCCAAACAGTGAACATCTATATCATTTGTCACAATCCTCTTATTCAGTTGGTTTGAAAATGGAGGAGGGCTTCCACTTCCTTGTTATATAAAGCTACGCGCTCCTCAACAGTAAGACCTTGCATGGATTCAAGAGGAATTCCTATTTCGTCTATTTCTATATATGCATATCCAGTTAAGATACCACGTGCATAAAATCGAGAAAGTTTTTTGCAAAAACAACGTTGCAATCCTTTCACCAATATTTTGAAAATGATTCAGAGTCTCCCAAACTTTAACCATGAATTTGGAAAGGATCGTTGTCTCGTGGGATCTTTTGACCACCACATGCACGAAAATATTGTGAACATAATGACTGGAGTAGTTTTGTTTCATGCTTTCTATAATCAAAGTGAGTTTCCCTCCTCTATATACTTTAATTCTCCCATTGCACTGATGATTTTCTTCAATATTTTAGCTGCTCCATCAATTCTTATTCATTTTTCTGGTCGCGTGGCATTGTGATTTAAAAATTTCCTGTTTATATTCTTTTATAATGGAACATAATCCCACATCGAAAAGGAAGAAGGAAAAATTGCTGTTTAAAATCCCTCGCGCTTTCAAAGGGAAGCGTAGTGCACTATAATCTACTTCTTGTGAGATTGGACCTTGTAGGTGAGCTTGGGGTTGTTTGTCGACTTGATTGCCATATCTTGATATTGCTCTCGATGTTGAGCTTGGACTTATATATTGGCTTTGTGTTAGTAAAATTTGGCATTTTAAAAATATGAACTGTTGAGCTTGGACTTAAATACTGGCCTTGTGCCAGTAAAATTTTGTATAAACTATATTTGGCCTTGTGCTAATATTTCTCAAATAAAAAAAAATTGGCCTTGTGGCCTTTTGCTAATACTTAAATAAAATAAAATAAAATTTGGCCTTATAAAACTTCTTAAATAAAATAAAAATTTTGGCCTTGTGCTAATACTTCTTGCCAAAAATATAAACTGTTTTTGGCCTTGTACTAAGAGACTTTAAATAAAATAAAATTTGGCCTTATAAAAACTGTTTTTAATATTTCTTAAATACAAAAAAATTTTGGCCTTGTGCCAATACTTCTTAAATAAAATAAAATTTGGCCTTATAAAAATATAAACGGTTGTTTTTAAATAAAAACTTCTAAAATACAATAAAACTTTTGGCCTTGTCCCAATACTTCTTAAATGAAATAAAATTTGGCCTTATAAAAACTTCTTAAATAAAATAAAATTTGGCCTTATAAAAACTGTTTTTAATATTTCTTAAATACAAAAAATTTTTGGCCTTGTGCCAATACTTCTTAAATAAAATAAAATTTGGCCTTATAAAAATATAAACGGTTGTTTTTAAATAAAAACTTCTAAAATACAATAAAACTTTTGGCCTTGTCCCAATACTTCTTAAATGAAATAAAATTTGGCCTTATAAAAACTTCTTAAATAAAATAAAATTTGGCTTTATAAAAATATAAACGGTTGTTTTTAAATAAATCTCACGACAATATATATATATATATTTCCATAAAATAAACTTAGGCCCCAAGTTTGTAAATTTCTTTCCCGAGAACACAAATCCAAACATGCCAGCAAACAATTGACTTGAAAACCATTTTTAGTCGTACGTAAAAATATTTTTCTTTTATTTTCTTGCCAAACTTGGAAATTTTTATGCATTATAAAATGAACAAAACCTTGAAACTGCCAAGTCACCAATGAAATCTTGAAATTCATACGGTGGTAACTGTTGTTTTTAAATAAACCTGAGGACAATATATATATATTTTTCCATAAAATAAACTTAGGCCCCAAGTTTGTAATTTTTTTTCCCGAGAACAGAAATCCAAATATGCCAGCAAACAATTGACTTGCAAACTATTTTTAGTCGTAATTAGGTAAAAATCTTTTTGGAAATTTTTATGCATTATAAAATGAATAAAACCTTGAAACTGCCAAATCACCAATGAAATCTTGAAATTCAAACCGTGGTAACACTAACTCTTACAAAAATAAAATGGTGCTTGTTGCCGCCTTTCACACACTTGGGTCACGTGGTAGAAATCTTCAAGCCACTCGGTGTGTCCTTGGGGGCAAGTCTCGAGTCAAGGCTGTCACCTTGTTCTTGACTCCTCCGTTTAGGCTCAACTCCTAACGAAGCCAAGGGGGGTAGACCCTATTAAGTTACTAAGGATGATTTCTTAGTGTGATGATGTTAAACTGAATCAGTTACTTACGAGTTTGAATATTTTAACTATAGACAATTAAAGATGACATGATACGAAAATAAATACATGAAAGCACAATGCTGAGACACAATAAATATATATAAAGCAAAAAATGACCAGTGCCTTAGAATGGAGTCAAATCAATCAGATCAATGTGCTTGCATGTGTTTGAAGTGAATGTTTTGCGATTGCATCTTGGTATGTTTTAAGTTAAAATTGAAGTATGAGTTGCTTAAATTAGGCTAAGGGGGGACTCCAGATATACCCGAGAGTACTTGGAGTGTGTCCAAAAACTAAACCTTTACGACTACCCGCAAGGAATATGTGGGCTGAAATGGAGTCTCTAGGGCTATTGTTCGTAATGCACCCATTAGGGTGTGACAGAGATCGGCGCCCCAAGGTCACTTTTCAGAAGTTCCCGCTTCCTTTGGGTATTTTGCCACCGTAGAGGTTTGATCTAGGTGTTGGATTTTCACCTGATGGTTTGTTAGTTGGGGAGAGTGAGTCCTAATTATGCTAGTCACCCAAGTGCTTTTGATACAGCTTGACTGATCGGACGAACCGCAACCAAGTGCAAAGCATACACACTGGAGTCTTGTAAATTTTAATAAGTTTTAAACTGAATGTTCTTGTTTAAAAGAAAAAGCCTCCAAGAACCTCTTTCGATCCAGGTGGATCTCAATCAGGGAATCGAGGAGGGGTCAATTTTATAATTGCTAAAAAATAAATGATGAAAAGTAAAACCAATACACAAATCTAGTTTTCTAATTAATCCTACCACGAATCTCTTTCCCCTTTCGGGTCAATCGGGAAATCGTGGGGTAAGTACTACGATTACTTTGAAATGTAAGATATGGAGTATGGAATTAATAAAAAAATCAAGTATACTACCCTGCAAATTAGATCAATTCTAGTAAAAAAGAAATAAGAAGAAAACGACGAAAAGGGCATCGACGCAAATCCCCCCAAGGGGGATGGGGAATGGGCTTGAAAGAGCTTATTCCAAAAAATGATTTTATTTATTATTGGTTACAGAATCAGCACACTGAAATTATCAGACACTTCTTGGTCCTTATACAAGTTGAAACCAATATTTTACAACTTTGGAAAAATTTTGAGTTTTTAAGTGAAAAAGGGAGACCCCTGGGGGGATTTGAACGCTCCTGAGACTACTTCGGACAGCAGCTTATTTTTCTTTCTGTCAGACCTGCTAAAAGACAGCGAGCATATTAGAATAACATACGCCCAAAAGTACTTTAAGAGTACCTTTGGATCAGCCTACTTTATCTCGCAAAAAATGAAGTAAAACTAGCTAAACAGGCAGAGAAGGAACCAAGGAAAGTAAGATTTCCTTGGGATCTTGGCTTGTTGTTTGTGCAGCCAACAAATATGCACTGATATTGCAGAATATTGAATTTTATAACAGTGAAAGGAAATCTAATGCATGCGATCTAAAAATTTCCTTTAAATTTTCATGCAGAAAAGACGATTTCCCTACAGCTAGATCTAGGATGCTTATGAAACTTTTTTAAGTGCAAGATCTAGGATATGAGCTATGAAAAATCAGATCTATGTATATTTTACTTTGATGAAACAGATCCAAATGAAATCACAACTATGAACTGAAAAAGTAATCGGGTAAAGTGTTGATTTTGAGGGAGGAAGAAGAGGAGAAAAGTGTTGGTTTCCTTGAAGATCCGCAGTAGAGCTTTCAGGTGGAATGCTAAGGGAATATGCCTTTGAAATGTTTTGAAGATAATGAAGAAGAAAACTAGATCAACATCCTCTCCAAAGTATGAACCTGCAACTCAGCTGAAATCAAAGAACTTGCTAAGAAACTTGTGAGATCCGATTAGTACATACAAAGAGATTCAAGATAACATGCATATAAGCTTATAGGAAATGCTAAATCTAGATCTGTAAACATGCATCAAAGGAGAGTGACAGTCAATAAACTTATTGAACAACACCTTTCCTATCAAGATTGTAATAAGCTAATTACCAATATTAACCATGGATCTACAAGAAATTAGCAAAAAATGACCACAGATACAGGTTACCTCAATAAAACAATGGCAATAATCATACACACATGTATTGGCACCACACCGTATTGCCTCCAAAGCTTTTCTTTATTTCAAATGCAGAATTACAACAATACAATAGCAGCAGCACCTCAATCCTAGTTCTAACTAGCTTGGAAGAGGAGGCTGTGCCTGGATATATACAAAATACAGGAGATCCAGCCCAGGGGGGCGCAAATCCCAAGGAGATAGACCAAATATGCTGATGGATAGTCCATCAATGCCTGATTTGTGTCTAACTGAGCCAGATCTGAGTCTCACTGAGTGCAATTATCAATCGGAGAGCTGATCTGACTGACACCTCAACCTGTTGACTGAAGAATCCACCAAAACTCATCCAGATGAGCCAAAAATGTGTGGAGGAGAGAGGGAGGGCAAAATTCCCCATAAAGGATGCTCAAGATCAACTCTGGATCTGATTTGATCACCTCCTTCAGTCAAGGATTTGTCAGATCCAGTAAATTTGCTTTAGATCTGACTGATTTCAATCAAGTCGGCTGAGAATCCATTGATCTATGATTTTGGATTTGCTCCATTATTCATCAATTTATTAATTAAAATCATTAATAATTGATTTTTTGGGCTTTTTGACCTAAGTGATGGAAAACCACTCAAAACTAGGAATCAGTGGGTCCATGGGTTTACATGGTGCTCTTAGTTTGAAAATGAGCACCTACATGACTGAAACCGATTATTTGGCCCACTTTTATTACAAAATCAAATTTTCCAATTAAACTATTAAAAAATCGCCTAGGTTTTGGAAAAATTAAATTTTAATAAAAAACACTGAAAAAACTAAAAAATTGAAAAATTGAAAAACACCTAGGCGGACTTAGACATGTTCATATGACTCAAAAAAGATGTCTAGCATGCTTATACATTGACACATAGACTCCAATAACCTCAATAGGCCTAATTGCCAAGTCGACCACCCCAACTTTGGAGGTATGGAGTGAAAAACTCAGAAGTTATTAGTCGTTTGTTCAACAACCAATAATAACCAAGGGAAAAAACACCCTGGGCTGATCGGATTGACAAATGAATTCTAAGAGGCCGAGTCTTTTACAGACACTATCATGCTAGAACATTTATTACAATTCCCCCATGGGGTATGAATATGTGATATGATACAACAAGCGCTTCCCAAAAGTACTTCCAAAGGTCTTTTTGAAGTCCGAACAAGTTAACCCTGTCCGGTTCACCGGGCTCACTTGATAAAAACCACTAAGTACAACTTAGGTGGTAACATTCTGGCTCCAACTGTGAGACGTGTGCTCGATATGGTCTTTAAGGCAAGGAGAGGATACAAGAACACCAGAATATCTGGTTTATATACACTATAAAAACATCTCAACTTGACAAGAAAAACCTTGGTAGCACAAGTTTTATAAAAAACCGAATGAACCATTAAGCTGATTTATTTAAACAAAATAAATGTAACTAACTAAAAGAAGCCAAGTTTTATTATAGCTAAAAATAGAAATGCAGAAATCACATGCTCTTTTTCAAGGAGCTTATTTTCCTACTCTAAGCATGATATAAAAAGGGTTAAGTGTAATCAGAAATCCAATGTAACCACCTAAGAATTTTATTAACATAAGAAAAAATTTCCTTGTCTTTGGTTACCAGCCAAAGTAAGGATACTTTATTCAGAAAATGAAAACCTGCGTGATGATCCAAAAGGGGTGGGATGGATGGGAAATCATAGGCATAAAAAATGTCGTCAAACTTCCTCCCAAACTGGTAAGTGCTTGCGCAGGCTGCTTCTATCCATGGATGGATAGGGTTGATGTACAAATTGGAATGATGAGGTAGATTGACTACACCATCATACTGATCATCAAGGCTTACCGGATGATAATTCACTGTATAAGCCCCAAGCAGCTCCAAGTCATGAGGAAACTCTATATGTGAAGATAATAGTTGAGACTGATATTCTAATAACTGCATCACATCTGTCTTTTCACAAAACTGCTTCTCCATGTCTTCATTACTTATACCCTTGTGCGGCTCTGGATGATATGAATCTAAATGATCATATAAGAGTTTTGAATGCTGCTTTTCCATACTAGGATTTTCCAAGGTCTCCAGATTCATGCTTCCCTCTATGGAAGTATAGTAGATTGGACTTCCACAAATCTCTAAACAAACAATCCCCTTGCTGGATATATCATAGATAGGATTCTTAATAAGATATCCACAAAAATCCCAATAGTCATCACCATCATCTATGTTAAATGTGATGGATTCCCCATTATTGATATCAGGTTCCGATATCGAGTTCTCTTTATCTGCATTACTGATATCGATATATGTCTCAGACTGAACATGTGGATAAACTGCATGCTCCTTTTTCATATCAAAGTTTCCCAAGGCCACATGGTCCATGCTCTCTTCTTTGGATATGCCATCAACAAAACCATCAAAAGTTTCTGGTTCATTATTTTCCTCTTTATTCATGTCATAGACTGGATTTTCCATGAATGTCCAGGACTCCTCATCAACATCTTTGTCGGAGATAAGGGAGTCTTCGTCACTTGTATCATGCTCCAAGCTATACTTGTCCTCATTTTCATACTCATCTTCTTCAGAGAAAAGGTCACAAGGTAGTAAACCTTCCAGACTGTCATCATTATATGGAGAACACATAGGAGTCCCATAATGTATATTACAGTTTTCCTCATAAGTTTCACTATAAGATTCTGCAATAGTTTCATCCTCGGGCTTGTACTGTTTAGATGGTGACAAAGGGTAGGCCTGGCCTACCATGTATATATGATCAGGCTCACTTGAATTTGTTTCTTGATTACTGACCTCCACCATCCCATGTTCTATAACTTGGTTTGCTATGTAGCAAGTGCTTTCTGGGTGGAATTGCTCACAAGGTCTACACCATGGAATTACTTCATCTACCAGGTTAGTTGAGTCTAACTGGTTTCGAATCCTAGGCTCTTGCTGAGGAAACTTCTTCTGATACACTTGATTTTGTTTTGGCTGAAAATTCCTAGGTCCATTATTTCTTTCTGGTGTGACTATTCTGTTTTGAATTTTATTCAATTGCTCAGATTGGTTTTTCATGAATTTTTCCAACAGGCTAGTTACCTTTTCCATGGGGTCTTTAGAGGTTTCCTTTTCCTCTAATTCAATGGAATTTCCCTTCTCTTTGTTGTACGAAGTGTTTCCCCTAGTGTAACCTGGAATGTTGGATTTTCCCAAAGATTGGATATTCCTTTCTATTTTCTTGGCCAGATCTTGAGCAGTTTTTAGATCAACCGGATCTTTCTCCCTTAACTGGTACCTCAAATCCCCAGTGAAATCTTCGATGTAATATATGAGGATGGATGCATCCTTTGGCTTGATTTCGTTAGGGAGGTCCGCAAACACACGCCTGAACTTAGTGTTAAATTCATCCATGGTTTCATTCTCCATCTTCTTTATGTTATGAAGGGCATCAAGCAGATGTCTTGGTTCTTTCTTTCCCCCCCATTTCTTCTTAAAACTTGCTAGGAATTCATTAAGGGTTTTATATGAATCATCACCAAGGTTTTCGTACCATTCTGCAACATCATCCTCTAAGGATAAAGCAAAGAGCTTCATTTTGATATCTTCATGGTTAGAGGCAACATTATCACAGTAACTGACTAGGTGCCTTTCAAACTTTCGGAGATGAGTCTTGGCAGTGGTAGCATTATTTCCCTCGAATATGGGGAGCTTCTTGATAGCATCATTCGGAATGTAATGAGGACTACCTGCTATCTGAGAAAAGTCAAGGGGTTTGTAAAATTCCATCATTTCTTGAGATTAGTGAACATGACTCTCTACAAATATGTGATGGATATTTGGGAGGGATTGGTCTCCTAAATCTTCAAGGTTTCTATGAGAAGTCCGCCTATTCAATATTTCCCTAATAAACCTTTTGGGATCAGGGCGAGGATTGAATAATTGTTGGCGGTTTCTTCGGGTAGAAATCCTTGAAGGGATGTTTAGACAGTGGAGTCGCCAGATGGATCGAGTTTTAATTTTTAGGTTTTTTTAAAGACTAGATCAATCAAAAGTTTTTGTCTTTTTAATTGTTTAGCAAAAAGTTAAGCTAAGTCGTACTCGGGAATAAAAATATTTATCCCCAACAACGGCACCAAAAAGTGTTTCCGCCTTTCACACACTTGGGTCACGTGGCAGAAATCTTCAAGCCACTCGGTGTGTCCTTGGGGGCAAGTCTCAAGTCAAGGCTGTCACCTTGTTCTTGACTCCTCCGTTTAGGCTCAAATCCTAACGAAGCCAAGGGGGGTAAACCCTATTAAGTTACTAAGGATGATTTCTTAGTGTGATGATGTTAAACTGAATCAGTTACTTAGGATTTTGAATATTTTAACTATAGACAATTAAAGATGTCGAGATACGAAAATAAACACACGAAAGCACAATGCTGAGACACAATAAATATATATAAAGCAAAAAAATGACTAGTGCCTTAGAATGGAGTCAAATCAATAAGATCAATGTGCTTGCATGTGCTTGAAGTGAATGTTTTGTGATTGCATCTTGGTATGTTTTAAGTTAAAATTGAAGTATGAGTTGATTAAATTAGGCTAAGGGGGGACTCCAGATATACCCGAGAGTACTTGGAGTGTGTCCAAAAACTAAACCTTTATGGCTACCCGCAAGGAATATGTGGGATGAAATGGAGTCTCTGGGGCTATTGTTCGTAACGCACCCATTAGGGTGTGACAGAGATTGACACCCCGAGGTCACTTTTCAGAAGTTCCCGCTTCCTTTGGGTATTTTGCCACCATAGAGGTTTGATCTAGGTGTTGGATTTTCACCTGATCGTTTGTCAGTTGGGGAGAGTGAGTCCTAATTATGCTAGTCACCCAAGTGCTTTTGATACAGCTTGACTGATCGGACGAATCGCAACCAAGTGCAGAGCATACACACTGGAGTCTTGTAAATTTTAATAAGCTTTAAACTGAATGTTCTTGTTTAAAAGAAAAAGCCTCCAAGAACCTCTTTCGATCCAAGTGGATCTCAATCAGGGAATCAAGGAGGGGTTAATTTTATAATTGCTGAAAAATAAATGATGAAAATTAAAACCAATACACAATTCTGGTTTTCTAATTAATCCTACCACGAATCTCTTTCCCCTTTCGGGTCAATCGGGAAATCGTGGGGTAAGTACTACGATTACTTTGAAATGTAAGATATGGAGTATGGAATTAATAAAAAAATCAAGTATCCTACCCTGCAAATTAGATCAATTCTAGTAAAAAAGAAATAAGCAGAAAACGACGAAAAGGGCACCGACGCAAATCCCCCCAAGGGGGATGGGGAATGGGATCGAAAGAGCCTATTCCAAAAAATGATTTTATTTATTATTGGTTACAGAATCAACACACTGAAATTATCAGACACTTCTTGTTCCTTATACAAGTTGAAACCAAGATTTTACAACTTTGGAAAAATTTTGAGTTTTTAAGTGAAAAAGGGAGACCCCTGGGGGGATTTGAATGCTCCTGAGACCACTTCGGACAGCAGCTTATTTTCCTTTCTGTCAGAACTAATAAAATACAGTGAGCATATTAGAATAACATACGCCCAAAATTACTTTAAGAGTACCTTTGGATCAGCCTACTTTATCTCACAAAAAATGAAGTAAAACTAGCTAAACAGGCAGAGAAGGAACCAAGGAAAGAAAGATTTCCTTGGGATCTTGTCTTGCTGTTTGTGCAGCCAACAAATATGCACTGATATTGCAGAATATTGAATTTTATAACAGTGAAAGGAAATCTAATGCATGCGATCTACAAATTTCCTTTAAATTTTCATGCAGAAAAGACGATTTCCCTACAGCTAGATCTAGGATTCTTATGAAACTTTTTTAAGTGCAAGATCTAGGATATGAGCTATGAAAAATCATATCTATGTATAGTTTACTTTGATGAAACAGATCCTAATGAAATCATAGCTATGAACTGAAAAAGTAACCAGGCAAAGTGTTGATTTTGAGGGAGGAAGAAGAGGAGAAAAGTGCTGGTTTCCTTGAAGATCCGCAGTAGAGCTTTCAGGTGGAATGCCGAGGGACTATGCCTTTGAAATTTTTTGAAGATAATGAAGAAGCAAACTAGATCAGCATCCTCTCCGAAGTATGAACCTGCAACTCAGCTGAAATCAAAGAACTTGCCAAGAAACTTGTGAGATCCGATTAGTACATACAAACAGATTCAAGATAACATGCATATAAGCTTATAGGACATGCTAAATCTAGATCTCTAAACAGGCATCAAAGGAGAGTGACAGTCAATAAACTTATTGAACAACACCTTTCCTATCAAGATTGTAATAAGCTAATTACCAATCTTAACCACAGATCTACAAGAAATTAGCAAAAAATGACCACAGATACAGGTTACCTCAGTAAAACAATGGCAATAATCATCCACACATGTAATGAAACCACACCATATTGCCTCCAAATATTTTCTTTATTTCAAATGCAAAATTACAACAATAGAATAGCAGCAGTACCTCAATCCCAGTTCTAACTAGCTTGGAAGAGGAGGCTGTGCCTGGATATATACAAAATACAGGAGATCCAGCCTAGGGGGGCGCAAATCCCAAGGAGATAGACCAAATATGCTGATGGAGAGTCCATCAATGCCTGATCTGTGTCTAACTGAGCCAGATCCGAGTCTCACTGAGTGCAATTGTCAATCGGAGAGCTGATCTGACGGACACCTCAACCTGTTGACTGAAGAATCCACCAAAACTCATCGAGATGAGCGAAAAACA
>LPNX010758424.1:68329-88518 GCA_001517045.1 Pseudotsuga menziesii | reverse complement strand
TAGACATGTTCATATGACTCAAAAAAGATGTCTAGCATGCTTATACATTGACACATAGACTCTAATAAACTCAATAGGCCTAAATGCCAAGCCGACCACCCCAACTTTGGAGGTAAGGAGTGAAAAACTCAGAAATTATCAGTCGTTTGTTCAACAATCAATAATAACCAAGGGAAAAAACACCCTGGGCTGATCGGATTGACAAATGAAGTCTAAGAGACCGAGTCTTTTACAGACACTATCATGCTAGAACATTTATTACAATTCCCCCATGGGTTATGAATATATGATATGATATAACAAGCACTTCCCAGAAGTACTTCCAAAGGTCTTTTTGAAGTCTGAACAAGTTAACCCTGTCCGGTTCACTGGGCTCACTTGATAAAAACCACTAAGTACAACTTAGGTGGTAACAGTGCTAGCAACTGGCTGCAACTGGGGATGCTATCCTGCCTGTGAGGTAACAAATAACCCCTAGACTTGTGCCTGATCCATTGGAGTCACTCCCAAAATTTATTAAAACCCTTAACATTCTCTGACCTGTGACCATCAACTAAACCCATACTGCAAGTATATTCCATTCCACAAATTGATATTAACTGCTACCACTGTTGAAAACTAATCTAAATGCTAATACTGAAACCTGTTGAAAAAGGTGCTCAATTTTTTGAGCTTATTCACACACCTACCTACCCTAATCCATCAAAATTGGTGCTCAATCAATAAATGAAAAAGTGCCAATGAATCCAATCTAGGAGTTGATCCAATAATCGAGCTTCCTCATCATGCTTAATCAAAATCAGAATTAAAAAACATAATGTTAAAAAGCAATGATAATGGATTTGATCTTTATGGAGAAAACATGACCAACTATCCCACCTAAAACATTTCTCCATATAGTTGGCCACCGAGTAATAAAAAACATAATAACCCTCAACATATTCTGCTATTTCCTTGCTATGACAAGGCTGCTCAAACTGTAATTTCACTTGCAAACTGTCAAATTGATTTTCAGAAGAACCATGAAGGGTATGCTCATGAAAACTTTTAAATGGAACATCAACAACCTCATTTGAAATTTCAGAATTAAAACTTGATTCCATTCATGTGTTTCAAAAGAATTATTATTCTGTTCTTTAAAAGAATAAAGTGAAATAGATCCTTCTTGATACAAGGATTCTGAAATTGAAAGAAATGAAGAAAAAATCAATCGAGAACCCTGATCTTCTTCTTAGTGATTTAATCCCTTATTGTAGACTACTACTTGTTCCATATGTTGGGACCGATCATAGTGATGCTCATCTTTATCATCATCTATAAACAAAGAGGGATTTGTATGTTCTTATAAATCTTCAGGTGAGATATGAGTTTGATAAACACACAAATATCATTCTTCAACCATTAACTCAAAATATGATTCCTCTATACATGCAATTTAAGAAAATGAACAGACTAAAAGACTACAAGACTGAGATTTTCCAGAATTAGAATCCTCTATGTAATTAGCCACATAAGCATTATAAATTTGAGGAGATTGCTGCTGAAGAAGGATATTTTATGATTGAAAATGGGAATACCCTTCTTGTAACAAAGATTTAGAGGTTTAATGGTATGAGGAAGGGTTTGATTGACAGTCCCAACTTCCTTCTTGGCCACACAAAGACTAACAAGACTACTGCAAATTCTCATCAGATTCAGAAAAAGAAATGTGACTGGTTAAATATGATTTTTGGTTTATGTCACTTTCATTCAAGGAAGAAGTTAACAACTACTGGGAACCGTCTTGAATGTCATGGAAGTTATCTTGTACTTCCTTTTTATGAAATGGATTCTCCTGCAAAATATCTAAAAGTTCCTCATCCATAAACTGGTCATCACGATACATGTTCTCCAAATTTTCAATGAAACCTTTAACATGCATGCAACAATCTTGAATCACTAGCAAGGAAGGCTATTGGTCTTTGAAATGTTCATGAAATACTGTATGAAATTATTCAAGGGAATATAAACTCTCTCATGGAAACCTATCATACCATGACCGTGCATTTCCTTCCAAGCTGACCATGAACATTTTCATTAAAGAATCCTCATGCAATTCAACCCAAAGCTTATGTATATGCATATGAAATCTAACCAAATGGAGAGTAGCATCATCAAGCTTTTGATCTTTGAATTTTGGAAGGTAGGTTTTCCAATCCGCATTAGGTATCTGATTTAGAAAACCAGGAATATGAGCATGATTCATAGGAGCATACCTTCCAGATATAGGGCTCATCTTGATTAATGAGGAAACCAGATCAACACTTCAAACTCTGAAACCTTCTGATAGTGGAGTTGCCATAAAGATTTGAAATATGGATTCTTCAAGGTTGGATTCTCTAGGTGAAATATGCACAACCTATTTGATGTCTGACCATCGTTCACCATCATTAATCATATATGAAACTTGGTCATTCATACCCAAGGAAAATTGAACTTCCGTTCCTCGACAACGACACCAAGATGTTATCACTCAGATTTTCCTTGGGATATATCAAGGAAACCCTGAGGTAATCACAAAACCAACTTTAGACTGTATTCTGACATTATATAGTGAGAGAGGGATCTCTCAATAATTATAAATATTTATCACTCAAAATATTCAATAATAACACTTAGAATATCAGATTTCTGCAGATAACACAATTTATAAAACTAACCAAGCACCCTTGTGAATCAGTGACAACTCCAAATAGACGAGAAACAACATGTTCTAGAGTAGTAATCCTTCCTTAGTACCTTAGTTTAGACCTTAGACTATTTAATTTTCTTTTATGCATTGATATCTATGGTTTAGACTTAGGGAAAGTGGTATAGTAAGTTAACTGGTTATTTTGTCCCATTCACACACACACACACCAGTGCTCTATCTTGTTCAACCTAGAACATGTGCGCTCTCATTAATGACCCTTGGTCTCTTGGAGCACTTTTCTTCCTCTTTTTGTGGAATTTGGTTTGACTAGGGGTGTTAGTGATGTTTTGAGACCATTTTTTCCCTTCTTGTGCATTTATTGTTCACCTTAAGCCACTCCCACGCCTTTGTTTTCTTACACAGGCTTCTCATAGACCCATTTATGCTCCAACATGCCACACCAACATTCACCAGGCTTCGTGACCGTTTGGGATGATTCAAGAGCTAATTGGTCTACCTAGGGGGGGATTGAGGTCAAATCTAGTTATGACACATGTGCACTCCCAAATGGCTTCCTAAGCCTCATGATTTTTCCCAAATGTAATATATATATGTTCTAAACATATTTACATGTTAGACAATGTTAATAATATCTACTATTGACTTCATGTGTGAATGTAATTTCAGTCTTTTAAGCTAATTTGTGCTTGTTTTGCAAAATAGAGCTAATTGTGAGAGTTTCTTGTGTTCTAGATCCAGCTATGAATCAATTATCACATGGTATCATAGATTATTAAAGCTACAATTTGATTTCTGAGTGATTGATTTGTTGTTAGAGTGATTCTCTAGAGAAATTCATGAGTTTTCATTGCATGTACATTCAACAATTTTCACCACTGGTGCAAGCAGAGATGGAGCAAACACATGTCTGGATAACACCATTCAATTACTTCAAATGGAAGGCCAATATGGTTATCCAAATGAGGCCCAAGGGTTTGTACATGGTCACCATGGGGATAGAGGTTGAACCAAATTTTGCAATAGAGAAGTCAAAGTTTTTTAATAGACTTGATGAAGCATTTGGAATGCTTTGTCTCAGAATTTTGAGAGAACTCCTCTTTCATGTTGACAGTATAGCTACCACAAATGAAGCTTGGCTCAGCTTGAATATCTCTTTGGGAAGATTGATGAGATGAGGGGTCACCAGCTCAAAAATGAACTCATCTCCTTGATCCCAATGCATTATGAGACCATCCAATATTTCTTCACCAAATTCAAGTATTTGGTGCTTCAACTCAAGTAGTGTGTCAATGAGAAGAAAGAAGATAAAATCATACAGTCTATTCTTTCGAATCTAGGGCCTGGTTATTTTGTGTTTGTCAGCACATTTCACTCAACAAGATCACAACTAGAAATTGGAAAATTCAATCACTAGCAAGCTTCATGGAATATTTGACCCAAGAGAAAGATAAGATAGTGCATATGGGCACCATCAAAGCAATAAAGGACCAAGATATTGCTGCAGGGGTTTCAAATGCATCCAAAGGAAAGATGAAAGCCAAGGATTCAAAATAGCAAGATAAGAAGAAACAAGACATACCTAAAATTCCTGATGGGGGTTTAAATCCGTGTAAGGGCAAGGACAAGAAGGGAAAGGAGAAGTCCAAATGCACCTACTACCACAAGGGATGTAATCCAAATACTGCATGCATGAAGAAAACCATAGATATGATGTCACAAATGTTGGATAAGAACAACATCCTAGTCCCAGAGGGCGCAAGAAAGAAGGATGGAAGTTCAGGTTCTAACAACAAAGAGAGGTGTCATGCATTGGTTGTTAGTTCTTCAAACTCTTCCACCTTCATCATTGATTCAGGAGAATCAAGGTACATGGTCTCTGTCAGATATTTATTCAGATCCATGTATTCATACAGTGGCCTAACTATTTGAATAGGCGATGATTCAGATATCCAGGCCAAGGGAGTTGGAAGGATCGATCTTGAAGATGGATATTTCAACAATGTCTATTTTGTACCAGACTGGGCAGCGAACCTACTGTCAGTGTACCAAATTACACATACTGGAGAATCCAAGTGAGTAACATTTACTCTATATGAGGTTGAGATATCTAAAATATCCTCCAACAAAGTGGTGGCATTAGGGTATGTTGACCACCAAGCTAGGATGTACAAATTCTCCAAATTTCTTCCAAACTCTGGTGGGAAAGCACTTCTATCTCATGCCAATTAAACCATCCAGTTGTGGCATGATATATTTGGCCATATGAACTACAAATACCTCCAGGCATGGAACAAGGATGACATGGTGGAAGGGCTTCCTCCTATCAAGACCTCCAATGGTGCATGCATTGGTTGTGTGGGGGGAAAGCATCCAAAGCACAACTATGAGAAAGGGAAGGAAATTAGAGCTACACAAGTGCTTGGGTTGGTGAATTCATATCTCATTAGTTCTCTTCCCACTCCCTCCTATGGAGTATCAAGGTATGTTCTCACTTTCATAGATGATTTCTCAAGGTTCTGGTGGGTCTATCTCGTTAAGCTCAAATATGAAGTATTTGAGACTCTAAAGATCTGGAAGGCCCTAGTTGAGAATCAAAGTGGGAACAAGATCAAAATCCTTCATGCCGATAATGGTAAAGAGTATTTGAACAAGAATTTTCAGCACTTGTGTGAAGAATCTGACATCCAAATGCAGTATTCGGTCCCCTACATACCACAACAAAATGGTGTGGCAAAGAGGAAGAACAGGGAGCTCAAGGAGATGGATATCTGTATGATTGAAGCTAAGGATTTGATTCCTAAACTATGGGATGAATCCATTAAATGTTCTGCATACATTCAAAACATGGCTCTCCATAAATCAGTGAGTGGAAAAACACCATATGAGGCTTGGTTTGGTCACAAGCCAAATATTTCACATTTCAGGATTTTTGGCTCAAGGGCTTGGGATTGAATTCCTTCAGAAAAGAGAAAGTCCTTGCATACATATAGAAAGGAATGGATCATGGTGGGATATGATGAATATACAAAGCGATACAAGCTCTTTTATCCATCCACACAAAATAATTTCATTGAAGGAAGTGTGCAATTCGAAGAAGAAATTATTCCATATTTTGAATTAGCATTGAGGGAATGCTCTTCTCCTCAACACCAAGATGATGTAAGTGATGATTCTCTTTCTTATATTTCTCGTATTTCTTATTTTGAGATGGCTGAATATGATTTTTCTAAACATGACTCACCCTCAAGTCCCAAGAGGGCAGAGAAGATCATAGAAGCTGTAGGGGATTTAGCAGGAAATCCTTTAGATCCTAGGAAGACTAGATCACAATTTCACAATGCTACTTTTGCAAGTGAAGTTTCTCTTTTTGATAATTTCTACAGGATGGTTGGATCTAAGGCACACTCATATTAGGAATAATCAATTGATCCAAGATGTTAAACAACCACGCAATAAGAGTTCAACTCTCTACAAGAAAATGAGACTTGGGAATTAGTTCCTTTTCCTCCCAAGAGGAAGCTAGTGCAATTCAAGTGAGTGGAGGGGGGACGATTTTTTTCTGTGGAAAAAAAAAAGTGAGTGGAGGGGGGCTGTTAGTGGTATGGGGTGACCTGTGGATGTGTGTGAGTGTGTGTGTATGTGTGTCGATAGGACCAAATTTTACATTGATGGGTCTAATATTAAATATAAGGTCATATTAGTTTCCAAAAGCTTCTCTCAAGTCCAAGGAGTGGACTATACAAACACATTTGCACCGGTTGCAAAGATGGACTCTATCAAGCTAGTTTTAGCCATTGCTGTAAGAAAACGCTGGGAGGTCCACCACATGGATGTCAAAAGTGAATTTATTCATGGTGAGATACATGAAGAGATATATATGCAAAAACCTAAAGGTTTCCAAGAGTATCCTTCCCTTGTATGAAGGTTAAAGAAGTCACTCTATGGCCTCAAGCAAGCACCCAATGCTTGGTATGCCAAGATGGACAAATTTCTGCTTTCACTTGGCTTTGTTAGATTCAAGTATGATCCTAATGTATATTTCCAGAATATTGGTGATGTATTGCAGGTCATTGTAATGTATTTTCATGGCCTTTTGATTATAGGTAGCTTCACCAAATAAATTGTGTCAATTAAATCATCTTTGCATAGTGAATTTTCAATGACCCATCTAGGCTTGTTGAAACAATTTCTTGGTTTGGAAATTGTTCAATATGAAGTAGGGATAAAGGTAAGCCAAAAAAATTATGCTTCAGACCTATTATTGAATTTTAATATGTATTAATGTAAGGCATCCAAGTTTCCATTCCTTTCTGGTATCAAACTAGGTGAAGTTGGTGACTCTCCATTGGTAGATTGCTCATTGTATAGATAGCTAGTCAGGAGTTTGTTTGGTATTATTCATTGTAGAGCTGATTTAGAATATATTGTAGGTTTTGTAGCTATATATATGCAACAGAATCATGAGATCCATTGGAAGAAAACCAAGAGGATCCTTCAGTATGTACAAGGCACCAGGAACTTTGGGGTACACTATGTTGCTAGTTCTCCATTAGAACTAGTAGGATTTTATGATTTTGATTGGGTTGGTGATCCCAATCAAAGAAATTCCACCTAAGGTTTTGTATTAATGATTTACAATGGTACCATATGATGTTCAAGCAAGAAAAAAAACACTATATCCCTTTATTCATCTAAGGTCGAGTATAGAGGAGCAGTGAATACAGCTACACAATGTGTGTGGTTGCAAGGAATTCTTCAGGAACTTGATGTTGCACTTGATTCACCCACTATCATTTGGCGTGAAAATCAAAGTGAAATCAATATTTCCACATATATAGTACAGAAACAAAGTAAAAAACACATATAGATACACATGCACTACATTCGAGGTGTAATGTCCATTTTTGGAAATTTTATTAAATGACCAATTTTTTCACTTTTTTTCCTTATTTCGACCTTTGACTAGTTTTGATGTCTAGGTCTCCAAATTGGTCCAAATGATCCAAAATATTCACAAAATGTATATGAATGATATTAAGGTTTTAATATGATGTTCAGGGAAGCTTTATGATGCTCCAAAGGATTCTGCAAACTTGTTTAATATTCTGGTTGAGGTAGGAGTTTTGACTAGTAATTTGGGGTTCTAATTCCCCCACAATGAATACTAAAATTGGATTCCCAAATGCACTCAAGCCAGATTGAATTTCTTAATGGAATAAGGGGACATGTAATATACATCAATATGAACTCATATGAATCACCATTCAACTTTTAATTTTTGCTACAACTCCCTTAAATCAGATGCAAAAATACTAGTTTCAACCTTGGGGGAAACGATAGACAAACTTCTCCAAATGCTATGAAACTCAAAAAAATAACTCCAAATTATTATGTAATGAACATTAAACTAATATCATCCATCAATAACAGTCCTTTCATCCATAAACCATCATATTTCACTAATCCATTCGAATCTATCAACATTTTATTGGTTCACAACAAGGTAGTGGGGAAATGGCATTGTTTCTTCATTGTTTAATATTTATACATGAAATATTTTGGGTATTTATACCTGAGAGTATTCTTAAATTTAAATAAATAAATAAAATTACATTCATCCATAAACCAGAAGTATTTTACTTATCCATTTGAATCCATCAACATCAAATTGATTCACAACAAGATAGTGGGGAAATGCCATTATTTCTTCATTGATTAACATTTGTACACAAAATATTTCAATATTTCGACCTGAGAGTATTCTGAAATTTAAATCATAACATAAAATAATGTGGCATTATAATATCCCCAAAAGAAATCAATAGCTCACCCAAAGCGCAATCCCTTCGTGAGCAAGAATATGCCATAAAAACTAGAAATGGTTGATAGAAAGTGATGCAATAGAAGGAACCAAGAGCTTCCCTGTAGCTTACACCTGAAAATAAAACTTCATTAAATCTCCATGAAATACCTTAGTGGTCTCTCCAAACACCAACTTGGATGGGAATATTTCACCCTCGAAATTGGCTAAGGCAAGAAAACTATTCATCACTATCTCTCACAATTCACAAATGACAATATCTCAAATGAGAAAAATATCCTCTCTTGGATGATCCCTATATTTTATAAACATACTTAGCCTTCTAATGTTACCAATCCATCCAAAAAATCAATCCAATTCTAATTTGGGTGTGGGCTCAAGATTTTCCATGTGTCCTCCCTTTCTTAGCCTTCCATCTTCCCCCAACTTGAGTAGGAACCGATTGAGCTTACCCAACTCACATGAGCGCCCTATTGGATGCTATATTTATACCTGACATGTCAGATGTTTCATATTTCATCCTTCAAATCTGATTTGTGTCATAGGTGTCATAGCATCTTCATCATTGTTGTCATAGAGCTAGGGAATCTAGTGCAAGTGTCTCACTAGTTCCAAAATGACTCTTCCTCTCCCATGTAAGTTACATTTCCTTCCAAATTATACTTATGATGAATATGGCCAAGTGTATTATCCTTATAAATCATCCAATAACATTTATGCTTCCCATGGATTCGAAATTGCAAGAGGAGGATGCAATGTGGCACATAAATTCTAGCTTGTGTGGGCCCCATAGCATCCATGTGTCTCCATGTTCCATTGCCACTTTAATTTTCTCTTGTACTTATTTAATAATATCCATTATTAAATATTTATTCCATTCTAATGTCTAAACATAATTTATTTTCCCCCTTACTGCAAATTCCAAAGCTTCCACCCCATCCTAGGTAACTAGTAATTTTCCTCCTTGGCAATTATTTGACCCTTAGCATCAATTTGATAAAATATCATGAATATGGAAAATGTGATTAGGAAATTGTGACCCAATGAAAAATTTGGGACATGAAATTCCTCCCTTCCCAATATTTCTTGTCCTCAATATTCAAACATGGGTGTTGAAGAACCTGTTTTCTGTATGATTCTTTGAAGTTGCCACTGAGTTTCCCAACTTTGAGTCTTTGAGATTCCATGAATATTCTAGAGAGGAACCACCATTATTGTTGGTGCACTAATCTGATTAAAATAACTTTAATAAGTGGTTAATACATATACCATACTTCTTGTTTTCCAAAACATTTGAAATCAATGGGACTAAAAACTATCCTAGGGTCCCAGTGCTTTTATTGCACCCCAACAATTAAGAGTGCTCTTCAACCCATACCATTAGGAAAGAGAATTCCGGGATCTCATTTTCTTGTATGAATTATTCCAAACATCATGAGTACATAATATATATCATCAAAATACATAACAACATAATAAAAATGTACATCAAGGAGGTGCGTTATCAAAAAATCATGAAAGTGCTTATACCTCCAAGTAAGTAGACCACCATTTTCTAAGTGCATACAAGCTTCAAGTGACCAATAAAATCTACTCCAATGACATAGGTGAGGATCCCATGTCCTATAATGTTGCTCCTAAAGGATGTGATGTGAATCAAAATATTCAGCCATGTATTCTTTCATCCAATAAATGAATCAAGAATCTCCACTAAAATCTGAACCAAATAATGAGAAGAAAAAAACAAGAAGACTTCAAATGACTCAAAAAAGTCTCACCCATACATCCATGAATGAGAGAATCATAAGGATATAATAAAGTAATTTCTTGGAAACAACAATGTTCTCCTCTCATAAATCTATTCACCCCAGTGATGGATGAATTTACTCCAACATCAAATGAACCAAGTATTGAGCAAGAAAAACCATGATTCTTCAAGTGACTCAAATGAACAGCATAGGTGCATCCATGTAGATGTGCATCATCATAAAGTAACAAAAAAATATTTTTAAAATGAGAATAAGAATGTGCTCCATCCATTTCATAATAAAAAGTAAATATAGGAGTTCCATACTCCTCATGTGGCACCATAAAAAAGGACCCTTTCACCCATACTTCATTGAGACTAATGCTGAAAACATGGAATTGTTGGATGTAGGAGAATGAATTAACTCACCCAAATGATAAAAAAGTATAGAAGTTTCATCATGGGAAGGATCCATATGGGTAGTATCATGCAGTTCCTTTAAAAGTGTGAAACCTTTGTCATAGATTGGTTCCAATGTAGACGAATCATGCTCTTCTTTAAAAATTGCATAGCCTTCATTAAGAGACAATTAAAGTTCCTCTTCCACCACATAGAGTGTTTGTATATCTTCAAGTTCATATTAAAACACATCAAGCACATTCAAATTTCTACATTTTTCATGATCCACCATGTCATGAGAATCCTCCAAGCAATCTACCGTATGACAATCTGAAACATTGGAGGAAGAACAAGTATCTTGTAGCTTTTCAAGAAGTTGCTAATTTTGATTTGTGAGCTTATGATTATCCTCATTATTATTCAAGTATGCATCATGTACCAATTCATTAAGCTCAAACAAATGGTTTCTATCAAAAATCAAAGACATGAAATTACCTTTGATGTGGCACATTGCTCTTTGAATCTTCTCCATGTCTTCAAGGAAGGATGTTTCGTCCAATGAATTATATCTCCAATAAGAATTTGACACTAATTATTGAGTTTCATGGAGTATTTTAAGGGATTCTTGGATCTTCTTTTCATTCATCTTTAAAAACCCTTCAAGAAAACGAGGCTCTTGCAAATGAACCTCCTCATATTCTTCCTTCTTACTTGGACCAACTTCATGAAGCTCAAGTGATGATGAGGAAGTTGATCTTGTTTCTTCTTAAACTGCTACAAGGTATTCATTTTCATGTTTAATGGAAGTTTGGATTGCATCAACACTTTAAAAAGTGATCTCTATGTCACCAACATAAAGGCATGAGAACCCATCAGTAGGTACTCTTTCATAGTTCAAGAATCCATTTGTAGATGCTCTTTGTTTAATTTCCAAGGTAGGATCTGTCTCAAAATGATATTCAATATTTTCAATAGAAACTTCTTCATACTCACATGATGTCTTTTCATGTTTTTCAGAGTCACTTGGGAGTGAATTTCGATCCTCATAATGTAATTCTTTTTCTGTTTCACCACCCACAGAACTTGGTGGCTCCTTGCTCTCCTCCATAGTTGTGCATTGCTGATTATTCCTTAATGAATTCACATTTGAATTATTTTTCCTAAATTCATTCAACCAATCATAAAAGTCTTCAAAATGAATGGTATTATGTGTCTCTCCATGATGGAAACTTCTACTACCCCCTTCTGCCAGCTTACCCCTAAGTTGGCTAGCCATCAGTTCGAATCCTTTCATAAGATGTTGGGTCATGTTCTTTGTTATGTCATCAAACAGAGGTTTCATGATTTTTATATTCTCCTCACCATCATATCAGGTTCCCTTTTCATCCCTAGTCATAGTTCCCTAAAAAAAATGCCTTCTCCTACTTTTTTTCCCCTCTTCAACAAAAGCACTTTTGGGTTTCAATATCTAATGGTGGTCCCTAAATTATTGTCCTCATGAATATAATACCACATATTAAGGTTCCAAGATCATTCTTTGATACCACTATAGTGTCCCTTTCTGAAAATTTTATTAAATGACCATTTTTTTCACTTTTTTTTTCCTTATTTCAACCTTTGACTAGTTTTGATGTCTAGGCCTCCAAATTGGTCCAAATGCTCCCAAATATTCACAGAAGGTATATGAATGATATTAAGGTTTGAATATGATGTTCAGGGAATATTTATGACCCTCCAAAGGATTATTCAAACTTTTTTAAGATTTTGGTCGAGGTAGGAGTTTTGACTAGTAATTTAGGGTCCTAACCCCCCCACAATGAATACTGAAAATGGATTCCGAAATGCACTCAAGCCAACTATAGTTTATGAATGGAAGAAGGGGACATGTAAAGGCCATAAATATGAACTCAAATGCATCACCATTTAAATTTTAATGTCTGCTATAACTCCCTTAAATCACATGCACAAATACTAGTTTCAACCTTGGGGGAAATGATAGGAAAACTTCTCCAGATGATATGAAACTCAAAAAAATAACTCCAAATGATTATGTACTGAACATTAAACTAATATCAACCATAGATAATAGTCCATTCATCCATAAACTATAAGTATTTCACTTATCCATTCAAATCTATCAACATTATATTGGTTCACAATGTGGAAATTGAACCTAAGAGATAGAACAATTACACACAAAATTACTAATCAAACATGCAAAATTAACACCAAAGGATACTAAAATTGGAGCATAACACTAATATGTATTGAATAATTGTACAATAGACAACCTTGTGAAGTAATAGGCTTCTGTAATATATAATTACATGAGAGATTCGAATGCATAAAGATGCCATCCGAAATAGTAAAAAAGTAGGCTTACCAAAACTAGTCAAATCCCCCATAGGTGCATAAAGCAGTTTCGAAATTTAGTTAGATGCTCATGAATTTGTTAAGTCAAGTGGGAAAGCTAAAGAGGGATGGAAATACAACTCATACATTCTTTTATTTCGAGAAAAGGAGGGAGGATGATGTGGGCAAAAAACAAGTCAACTACACCTAGTCTATCTTTTCCTTTTTACTTAGAACAACTATAAAGCAAGGCAACTTTTCAGAAAAAACAGATATGTGCTTTAGAGAATCTGGAATAAAGCATACATGCTAAAATTGGTTTCTAGTATGTTTCCCAAGCGCTCCATGACTTAGTTTTAGCATGTGTTGAATTCTAGGAAATGTAGAAGGCAACTAGCATAGAATGGAATCTAGGAAACTAAGTAATAAGACAAAAATAATTAAATTAATGTCTAATGTAGGTAACTATGGGTTTATTATTCTAACACCCCCCCTTCAGCTTGACTTTATGAGTAAATATCAGAAAATTGTAGGGCCTAGCAACAAGGCTTAGTCACCCTTTACATACTTCTTGCCCATACAACCAAGGAAAGAGGCAAAAACCCAGTGGAAAAATCCTCCCTTAAGCATGGAAAGGAAAAATAAAATTTGGAAATCTTGTCATCAATCATGCTTCACAGCATGATAAAAAATCCCCAGTAGTGATTGGATATTTTTGAAGGTCTTCTCACAAAAAACTTTGGTGAAGATGTCTGCTACTTGTTCTGAAGATGCACAAAAGAGTAGAACAATGGTACCATCATGCACAAGCTATCTGATGTAGTACATATGGATCTTAATGTGCTTGGTTCAATGTTTTTGAACTGGATCATTGCAGGTTTGAATGGTTCTTTGATTATCACAGTAGATAATGGTTGAAAACTCTGATTTGAAGCCACATTTTCCAAGTATCCCCTGCAACCACAAACATTGATTTGCTGCATTTACAACTCCTCTATACTCTGCTTCTATAGATGAGAGTGCTATGGAACTCTGATTCTTGCTTGAACAACTGATTGGAACTTCTGGAAGCATGAAAACATATCATGATGTTGACTTTCGATCTGTCTTGTCACCTGCCCAATCACTGTCAGTAAGCCCAATCAAATCAAGATCAGATTTTTCTTTGTAGAAGATCCCATGAGTTCCTGTTCCTTGAAAAAAATTTAGGATCCTTTTGGATTCTCTCCAGTGGATCTCATGAGGCTGATCCATGTATCTCAAAGCCACACTAACTGCATAAGATATATCAGGTTGATTGTGTGTAAGATAAAGGAAACACCCAATCAACTGCCTATACAATGTATTATTTACCATAGGAGAAGAACCTGCTTCTTTAAGCTTAACTCCTGAAAGGAAGGGAGTCTTGCTTGGCTTGCAATATTTCATGTTGAGCATGATGAGAAAATATGAAGCATACTTGGACTAATGTACTTTGATTCCATGTTGGGATTGAGAAATTTTGAGACCCAAGAACTGTCTCAACAATCCCAAATCTATCATAGAAAATGCATGGTTCATTGCATCCTTCAAGGAGGAAATATCTTCCTTTGAACTTATTGTAATCAATAGGTCATCCACATACAAGACAATAATCATCAAAGAACCATGAATCAGATTCAAATAGACATTAGGATGAGACTTGCATCGAACAAAACTCAGTGATAGCAAAAAGCCATCTATCTTGGCATACCAAACCGTGGGGGCTTTCTTGAGCCCATACAATGATTTCTTTAACCTGCACAATAAATATGGATTAGAAACAAAACCTTCAGGTTGCTATATGTAAATCGCCGTAGTGATATATCCATTTAGGAAAGCACACTTCACATCCATGTGATGTACCTCTCACCGCTTCGGAGCTGCAATGGCTAGAGTTAGCCTTATGGAGTCCATCTTTGCCACTGGTGAAAAGGTTTCATTGTAGTCAATACCATGTACTTGTGAGTATCCCTTTGCTACCAATATTGCCTTATATTTCAAAGGTGAACCATCAGTAGCAAACTTAGTCTTGAAAACCCACTTACATTGAACTAGCTTCCTCCCTAGGGGAAGATCAACCAGTTCCCAAGTGTTGTTCTTCTGGAGCGAGCTGAATTCTTATTTCATGGCTGTTTTCCATCTTGGATCATGTGATACATATTCATATGTCTGTGGATCTGATTCAAATATCAAATAGCACTTCTTAGTAAATAAAGGATCTTCCACGCAAAGGGCACTCTCAAATTGAGATCTAGTCCTCCTAGTGTCAATAGGATTTCCAGCTAGTTCCCCAGCTGCATGAACGGTATTTTCTTCCCATTTTGGTCTTGTAGGACTATTAAGATCTACAATCAAATCATTATTATCAGACATATCAGAATCAACAAACTCATTAGTCTCTTCACTTACAATCAATGGTTCTGGTGGTGAAGAAGACTCTCCAACTTCAACTGATGCTAAAGGCTCTTCTTGGAACTGAACTGAAGCATAAAAAGCTTCTTTAACGTTCGTAAATTCTCTAAAATTCCCATAGGCAATCTGAATCCCACATGTTGGTAAGTAATAATAAAATGGATAATAGATAACATGATGAATTACATATGAGAGTCTGTTATTTATATTTTGGTGAAATACCCTTTCATTAATAGTCATGTCTTTTCGTAAAGACATTAATTATTATTATTATTATTATTATATATATATGTTTATTATTATTATTATTATTATTATTATTATTGTTTGTTGTTATTATTTAAGTTTGTTACATTGCCACTCCCTTAGAAAGGCTTTGTCCTCAAAGCCTTATAATGTTTCTGCATCATCTTGTGTGCTGTCACTTCTAATGAAATGTGTCGATATGAACTACTAAGAGTTGAGCACAACTTTTGATATGTGGATGAATTGATCCATCCCAAATTGATTTGTTGTGGACTGTGGCATTTCGTATTGATCTATCATTAGGAGATTTGATCACATTGATATCGCTGTCTTTCGACATTTCCCACTTTTTAGAATATTTGTTTTTATGGTTGGGGTGTCGATATGGAATTTTCACAATGTCATTGTCTTTTACGAGTGCCATTTTTTTAGCATTGATCTGAGTAGAAAGTTGTGTTTTCATCTCTTGAGGTTTTAAAGCTTCGTTCTGTATCTTTTTCGACTTGTTTTCTAACTGCATGTTATCATTTTGAAACTTCTTAATCACTTCTACATGTGATTTTCTGTCATCTTCAGACTTCTTAAGTTGTTCCTTAAGATCTTCATTATGCCTTCTGATACAATGATTTTCTTCCTGTTTGTCTAGAAGTTTTCCTTCAATGTCTTCCATAGATTGTTCTGTCTTCCGACTACTTTTCAACTTCCTAATTTTTGTGACTAGTGTCTTGTTATGATTACCTAATCTGAAAATTTCTTCGGAATGGCTTGATAAAATCTTGTTGACTTTTGTCAGTTCTAACTTATGTGTCTTCTTATTGTCATCATACTGCTGCTGGAGTTTTTCCTTTTGTTGTTTATGAAGACATAACTCTGCTCCTTGATTTTCTAACCTCATCAGGACTTGCGCCAATTCAGCATCTTTTTCAATGATGAGTTTGTTTAGATTCTTTATTTCTTCTTCTAATTCATTATCGCATCCATATGGTGATTTGTTGTCATTTTTTGAATTTTTGATCTGGTCTTCTAGGTTTTGATTATGAATTTTTAAACATGATATTTCTTTATCCTGATCAGATAACATTTTCTTGTTATCTCTTATGGTTTGTTCTAGCTGTCGATTCTGATTCCATAAGCGGTGATTCTCATCGTCTTTCCACTCTTTCAACCACTTTTTCGTCTCAACATCATCTTGTATACTTTTATTGATCACTTTGTATTGTTCTAACTCGTCCACTGTTGTTTGTAGTTGTGCCTTCATTTTCGAATATGTAGTAGCCATTGTTTGTGACTATGTTTCTACTTCACTTTTGTCTTCGTTGCTTCTAGAAGGGTAGATACAAAAGCTTTAATAATTCTCAATATGTCTCTTTTGGAAAAAAATTTCTTCGACTATTTCTTGTTAGGTCAAATAACCTTTCTTTTTTCCAAAAATAATTATTTTTTTAATAAAATAATAATAATAATAATTATTATTATTTTTAAACTTAAGTTATATAAATAATATATAACCTTCCAAATTCTAGTCCTTGACTTTTATTTTTTCCAATACTTTTGTAAAATGCAAGTAGATTGGGTGGTTGGGGGGAGTAAGTGTTACTTTCCCCACCTAGGTTCAAATCCCACTTGCTTCTTTGTAGTTATTATTATGCACTTTGTATATTACTATGCACTTTTTACTTTTATCTTTTCTTTTTTAACCTTTTTCTTTTCTTTCCCTTTTTTTTTTCTCTCGTTATTTTATTTTTTTTTGCTTTTACTTTTTTTCTTCCCTTTTTTCTTTAAACCCTCTTTTTTTGGGGGGAGTTACTTTTACCCTTTATTTTTTATTTTTTAAGGACAAAGTCCTATTTTTTTGGGAAACCCAAAAATTCCAGGAAACCTGGGTGATGGCTAAAAGCCAAAAATATGGCCAAAGGCCGGGATCTAGCCAATGAGGCTCTGATACCACTTGAAGCATAAAAAGCTTCTTTAATGTTCGTAAATTCTCTAAAATTCCCATAGGTAATCTGAATCCCACATGTTGGTAAGTAATAATAAAATGGATAATAGATAACATGATGAATTACATATGAGGGTCTGTTATTTATATTTTGGTGAAATACCCTTTCATTAATAGTCATGTCTTTTCGTAAAGACATTATTAATTATTATTATTATTATTATATATATATATATATGTTTATTATTATTATTATTATTATTATTGTTGTTTGTTGAATGGTTCTGGTGGTGAAGAAGACTCTCCAACTTCAACTGATGCTAAAGGCTCTTCTTGGAACTGAACACTTCTTTCAATGAAATATTTGTTAGTGCTCAAGTTCATCAGCTTGTTCCCTTTTGAATCTTTAGAATACCCAACAAATAGGCACTCTTGCATTTGGGGTTACAAATCCTTCCTCTTTTCAGTTGGAATTCTAGCCCAAGCATTTGAGCCAAAAATCATGAAATGGGTCACATTTGGCTTGTGCCCACTCCAAGATTCGAAAGGATTCATACCATTGAGTTGCTTATGAGGAACCCTATTCTGGATGTAGGATGCATAGTTTATAGCTTCATCCCAAAAATTTGGTAGCAAAGTCTTAGCCTCCATCATGCAGGTTGCCATCTCCTTCAGTGATTTGTTCTTTCTCTCAGCAACACCATTTTGCTATGGTGTGTAAGGGATCAAATGCTACATCTGAATACCTACATATTTACAATACTAAATGAAATCAAAATTGACATTTCACCACCATTGTCAGATCCGAGGATCTTGAGTTTCCTCCTAGACTGGTTTTCAACAAAGGCTCTAAAGACTTTGAAAAGGTCAAGAACTTCAGACTTGTTCTTTAGGAAGTGAACCCAACAATACCTGGAAAATTCATCTATGAATGCAGTGCATATTTGGATTGAATCATGGACATATGAGGGAATGGACCAGAAATGTCACTATGGATCAACTCAAGAGGTGCAGAGGTTCTCTCATGACTAGATTGCTCATACTTGTGCTCTGGGTGTTTTCCTAGGATACAACCTTGACAGACTCATAAAACTTAATCTTTGGTAACTCTATGACCATATCTTTTTCAATCAAATCAGAAAGATACTTGTAGTTAAGATGTCCAAATAATTCATGCCAAAGCTTATTTGCTTCATTAGCATGAATCAGAAGAGTAGAGGGGCTTGAGTAGGGTATGTTACCACCTAAGTTGTACTTAGTGGTTTTCTATCAAGTGAGCCTGGTGAACTGGACAAGGATAACTTGTTAGGACTTCAAAATACCTTTGGATGTACTTCTGGGAAGTGCTTGTTGTACTATATCACATGTTCATACCCCATGGGGGAATTGTGATAAATTTTCTAGCATGATAGCATCTGTAAAAGACTCGGTATCTTAGACTTTATTTGTCAATCCGATCAACCCAGGGTGTTTTTTCCCTTGGTTATTATTGGTTGTTGAATAAATGACTGATAATTTCTGAGCTTTTCACTCCATACCTCCAAAGTTGGGGTGGTCAGCTTGGCATTTGGGCCTATTGAGGTTATTAGAGTCTATGTGTCAATGTATAAACATGCTAGACATAATGGGTGAGTCATATGAACATGTCTAAGTTCCACCAGGTTTTTTCAATTTTTCAATTTTTTAGTTTTTTCAGTGTTTTTTATTAATATTTAATTTTTTCAAAACTTATAGTTTAATTGGAAAATTTGATTTTGTAATAAAAGTGGGTGAAATAATCAGTATCAGTCATGTAGGTGCTCATTTTCAAGCTAAGAGCACCATGCATGTGGAAATTGAACCCAGTGATAGATTAATTTTACTCACAACAATTAACAATTGATCATGCAAAATCACTCACAAAAAAGACTGAAATTGGAGCTGAACACTAAACTGTATTAAATCAGTGTACAATATCCAACCCTATAATAACATAGGTTGTTGAATAAATAACATACATCAGGTATTCGAATGCATGAGGAGCAATTCGAATCTAGCATAAAGCAGGCTTACTAAAAATAAGCAAATCCCCCATAGGTGTAAAAAGCTGATCCCAAATCTATCATGGAGCTCACGAATTAGAAAAATGGCTTAGGAAAGCTAAAGAGTGGTGGAATGGAAGCTCATACATTCTTTTTCATGGAGAAAAGAGTGGAGGATGAAGAGGACAAAAAACTAGTTCACCTCACCTAGTCTAGCTTTTCCATTTGCCTTAAAACACTGAAAAAGCATGGAATAAAGCATAAAAAGAAGAAGGGTGCCTAGGAGGCCAGGAATAAAGTAGATTTGATTCCTTGGGATCTCCCATGCACTACATGAGTCAAATAAGGCAAGTTTGACCACTATGGATAGGTAATACACAACTTGCACAAGGTGGGACACATGAACTAGGCTAATAAGACAGAAATAATTAAATTAATGTCTAAATGGGTAAACTATGGGTTGATTATTCTAACACCCCCCCTTAAGCCTGACGTATGAGTAATATATCAGAAAATTATAGGGCCTAGCAACAAGGCCT
>LPNX010758424.1:45911-62121 GCA_001517045.1 Pseudotsuga menziesii | reverse complement strand
TCGATGGATAAGGCACGCCTCATAACAAGTTCATGTAATAGGTTAAAGCATGCTTTGTGAAAATGTTCAAGGAAGTGTTTTTCATAGGACATATCTAAAACACCATCCCCCTCCATTCTTTAATCAACTAAAATCTGTGGCTATAGCATTCGTAAAAGAGCACTGACACGTTCTTCATTAAGTTGGTGACAGGCTTCTTTGTAAATAGAAGAATGCCAATCTGGATAAAAAATGCACTCTTTAATAAAACTAAGCACTTCAATAGCTCCTTGTAAAGGAATATTACTGGAGTCAGAAACACTGTCATTTGTAGAGCAGGGCTGTTCATGTCCATCAGAGATGACTACTTGCCTACTAGCCTCTGAAAACAGATCTCCGAAGACATATGGTTTATAGCAATTTATATCAATGCTTTGTTCTTTCATAGGGTTTTTGTTCTTTCATGTTGAGAGTTTTAAAGTTGCCCATATGTGCCCACTCTAGGCACATATCATCACAAAGAGGTGTACCTTTGACTGATTGAACTAATACTAATCCAACCCAAATTTATTCTTTGGAAAAAGAAAGTGGCAGTTATGTAGCATACCCAATAATTTCATTTGCATGTGGGGATATCACGTCCACTGATGATAAAGTCTGATATTCTCATCAAAATGATTTTGATTTACTCTGAGATGTTGTAGCCAGAACAGGAGCATTAGAAACAGTGATTGTAGAAGTCCAGGTTGAGCCTGTCACTGTGTCCATGAAGAGCAGTAATGGCTACCACAGATTTTGGCATTGTAAAACAGGGGAGACAGAGACCCCATGAATTTGATTCTCAAAGAGTAGGTAACTTTGATTCCAATAAATAAAAGTCAACTGTCAGCATTTACATTTTTGTTCTAGTTTCCTCTTGTCTTGTCATGTTCATTATTGTAGTTCTAGAACCCCTGTGCAGTCGCGGAGTGGAATCTGGATCCAAATCTGTATCCTATCCATGGATCCATCACCTAGAGCAGACAGATCTGGTAACACAGAGTATTGGTAAAAAGTTAAAAACATGTGAAGTGACTATGCAATGGCTGACTATCATCTTCATTTTTGAAGTATTATATTTTAGTATTATTCAGCCCAGGGAATGTACAGTGTGAAGGGGGTGTTGTGATGAAGGAACATAGTTGGCTTGGGGGAGGGAGTAGTCGTGGCACATGATAGGTTTTAAGGAGGGTTAGGTTTGATTTTGGGAGTGGGGATTTAGGGTGGAGGTTGAAGGTGAGGGGATGATATAGCTTATATACAAATACTGTGAAAAGAGGCCAGCATTACTCTGTAAATTAATAACTTAAGCAATTCATTGTATCTACAAACTTTTAATGGTTAGATATTATACTAACTATTATGAATCTGCTACAAATTCAATTAAACTAGAATGCAGAAGATATTTAGACTATTCAGTAAATAAGAGCTGCATGAACTATTTGTCTGGCAGTTATTATTTGATTACTGCACTGCTTCTTGTATCTGCCACTTTAACTTCTCCTTGAAGGCCTTTTACATTTTCCTGATACATTTCAATTCTTTGGTGATTCCCAACTTCCAAGGCCTAGCACATTATATCCCATTTTCAGGTGTTTAATGTTGAGTTTGCAATCTTCTTCAGCTCCACATACACACATTGGTGATTGAACACCTTTTGTCATCTGGCATTGTTGGCCTCTATCATGTCATCACCAACCACATTTAGCAAACTTGGTAGGATTGTGGGTATGGTGTTTTTTTGTCTTTGACATCTATGTTTCCATGCTTTCTAGGAGATGCTTCACTTTATGGGATGTCTTTTTCTCTTGTGTATGAGCATTTCTCTTTTTGTCACCTGGCATTGTTGGCCTTTATCACGTCATCACCAATCACATTTAGCAAACCTGGTAGGATCGTGGGTATGGTTTTTTGTCTTTCACATCTCTGTTTCCATGCTTTTCAGGAGATGCTTCACTTTATGGGATGTCTTTCTCTCATGTATGAGCATTTCTCTTTTTTTTTTCCTGTATAAGAACAACTCCTTTTTAACTTTCTGAAGAATGTAGAGAAGAATTGATAAACCAATCCTAGAGATTAAAGCGGCATGTGATCAAAAGTCTCCTCACCTCATTAAAGGCTACTCCATGGATTTCGACCAATTTATTGATTATGAATGTTCATTTATATCAAGTTGTAGGGATCGGTGAGCTAATGGAGTTTCATAGATGGTGATTTGTTTTGGGATATATAAGAAGTCAGATATGACACATTTGAAATTTATAAGTAGTCAACAGCTTTGAAGTTGCATGAGTGAAAACTGTTGGTAAACAAATGTTGGCTTTTAATTGGTCAATAGTTGGGCGGGTGCACTGCCATTTTTTGGCACATAATAGAATAGGTAGGTATAGATGCCAAAATGTGATTGCTTGGAATCTCACCAAATTTTAGCAAATTTTAGGTGATTAAGAAATCATCTAGCCTGCTCTCGTAACTTACAGCCTATGAAAAATGTCAACCCAAAATGTTTCGCTGTGGTTAGAATAGCTTATTTTACACTAGCTTGGAAAAGGGGTATATATTTTCTACAAGTTGTGGCAAAAGTTAAATTTTTCAAAGATAAACTTATTCTCTTTTATTATTGTTAGCTTGCCATGGATGGTAGATAAAGATGAAATAACTGAAGTTCTTGGTGCTTTATTGAAATCAATGACTACATGGTCAGGATGGCATTATCATGGCCTTGTGGTTTTTTGCTTGAAAATACCTATTGCATCCTTTGATTCTACTTTTTGTTTACTTATTTCTTCATCACTGCAGGTTTTGAAATACACTGAAGGACTGTGCTGGGTTTTGCGTTATTACTACCAAGGAGTATGCTCATGGCAATGGTGAGTGCTGTTTAGCAGGCTTATAAATTTTGGCCACACCAGATAGAAGGTTCACAAAATGAAGTAATCTATTATAACTAATCTACTTTCTACTGTCTATATCCATATCCATATTAATATGAAAGAAAATATGTCTATACCCATATGTACTAATCTACACCTTCCTTACCCAATTCTAATCATATTTAAGATTTACCCATAATTAAATATGTTTGTTCATGGCAATGGTGAGCAATATTTAGCATGCTTGTAACTTATGGCCCTACCAAATAGAAAGTTTTTCGATTTAAGTTTTTCTATTATAACTATTATACTCTCTGCTATCTATATCCATATCTAAATTTCAATGTATATAAAAGAAAACATATCTATACCTTAATTTCATATGTACTTATGTACATCTCTCCCTTACTGATGTTTAGTACCATTTAAGATTTGCTCATAATTAAATATGTTTGTTACTTGCATATTTAACAAACCATTGAATATTAATTACAACTAATTGCGGTTAAGTTTGTGCCTGCATGCAATTTTTGAATCCCTGATTTGAACTCAGAAAGAACAACCTTTGAGAATTGATTGTCTCGATGAGTCCCATGTCAGATTTTAATAGCAATAGTTTTCAAGGCTCCAGATTGGTTCTCAATGAAAAATTGTTTCAATCTGAAGAAGAGGAAAGCTCAAGGTGCCTAGCAGTTTAGAATAGATATAGTTGTATATATAGACTAGGTACACAACACTGTTTGAGTATTTTTTCTAATCCGAACCATTCTTCTATGTGGCTATAGGCTATGATTTCATATGCGACTGTATTTACTTTGTTCATATGCCTTATTTGGTGCATGGTATTTTTTTTCCAGGTTTTATCCATATCATTATGCTCCGTTTGCATCTGATCTGAGGGTTCTGGATAGGTTGGAGATAAGCTTTGAAGCAGGGAAGCCATTCAAACCATTTAATCAACTCATGGGAACCCTTCCAGCTGCAAGGTTAAATTAGTTTTCAACCTAATCCAATTAATGACGTGGGCTTCCATTTCTATTAAGGATATGGTCTAATTTATCATTCTTTATTGCAGTTCAAATGCTCTTCCTGAACATTATAGGCCCTTGATGACTGATCCAAACTCACCTATTATTGATTTTTATCCTACTGGTGAGGACATTTATAAGCTAAAATGGGACTTTTAAGTTTTTTGGTTAAAAGCTGCAGGTTTCAAGTTTCAACTTCTAAGTTAGAAATGTATACATTTTTATTATGTTTTTATGAAGCTGATTTTTCTCATTTGCTGACAGACTTTGAGATAGACATGAATGGTAAACGCTTTGCTTGGCAGGTATACAAAAGTATTTTCCATGTTTCCCATCTAACAGCTAATGCATTATAGATATGTGTGGGCATTTATTAGATGTTATTCCGTAGTTTTTTTGTTCACAGGGCTTGAAGCAGCAATGGATCTAGAATTTTATCCTTTATCTGCTGTTTTTTTGAAGGGTGTTGCAAAATTGCCTTTTATTGATGAAGCTTTCCTACTCAGGGAGGTTAACAAGGTTGAATGCCTTATACTTGGATGGTGCCAGCCAAGGTAACCCAACACCATGAAGGGATAGAGGTGCCTTTTATTTACCTTATGGAAATTATTTTTCATGTTTGATTGTTTCTGACCAAACTTTAAGATTGTTTCTCCAGCCAGGAGCAAAATTTGCCTAGAAAACTATATTTTATTACCTTTATACAAAGTATGTCTAAGTTTGACTAATTTTCTTTTACTTTCATGCGTTGCTAATATAGACGCAGTCACCTACACTTGGAAGTGCTTGGAAGCATGTCCGAGATTTCCTCATGTCTATAGATTAGAATTGTCAAATCTAGTATTGGGGACTTGACAATCATTTTTATATCTCCCAAGCTATGCTAGAACTTGGGCATCTAACAAGTGTGGGGTATGCATTTAAGCTTCCCCCTTCTCAAAATTGAAGTCGAAACAAAAACAGATGCATCTCTTGTCTGGGTTATTGTAAATTTGTGTCAACTACTTTAACTATCAATAAACTCTAGCAGAATGCCTTGCCTATTATCCACTTTGACCTTGTTATTATGCACTATGATGTAATAGAATTTGTTTGTCAGTATGTCTATTATATTTGGGGTGTGCATCTCAATCTAGTTTGAGAGTCGTCGTATTGCTTTCAAATTATGCTGTCTGTCTTTGCTTTTCATTCCTGTTTGAAATTTAATTTTTTCTTAAACCATTATGTAATGCAATGTTTCCCCTTGAATTTAGAAAACATGTTAATACTTTCAAGTTCTTGTACAAGCATGGTTGCAGCTTTGACAAATGAGAGTGCTACAAGTAAGGCTGTCTATTTTGCAGAAGAAATGAAAAATTGACAGGCCCACTTCTGGCTGATATGTATGTTACACTGTTGAAGGGAAGAAATGCGTGGTATGGTCAACGGATTGCAAAGGGGGAAATTAGGCCAGACATGGGGGACAACATATAGGGAAAAGGAATGATACAGGTCTAAATTTAATTTTGAGCTCAGGCAAATTTTTTCTTTTTCTCTTTTGTTTATTGCTAGAATATATGTTTCATAGGTTAAATGAGAAGTGGCAACCACAAAGTGCGAACACTGCTTTGGAAAGCTCCCAAGGAGACCCATAAGCTTTTTAGAAGTCCCTGGCATGCTTTAGAAAGTAAATTCATGATCCAAAGATGTATCTATGGTTGGAAATGCTGTATCAGAATAGCATAGTGCAGAGATATGAATGGCTACTTTCCGTTGTTGATAATATAGGGTGTATCATTTCCATCATTTCATCAAAATGTTTTAAACTAAGTGACATAGGATGTTGCTAGGGTGGAGTATCCCACTTTATGTAGTGCAAGTCATGGTTAACTGAAGTATTCTGAAACTCCTGAGCATTGCAAATAACAGTGTGAAAATAGCCTTCTGGGGATGAGATAAAGTTTGTATAGTACATTCAAACTGTTCGTGGAATATTGTCCCAACCCCATATACAAAACTCCAAAAAACGTATGAGTCAAAACCACCCAGGCTGAACCTGTAAAAGAAACAACATGATGGGTGTGATCAGTTCAGCTATAATTTCATAACTATAATTTCAATAAAATGCTTTATAAAGAAGATATGATACATCTTGAATTAGTACACTAAGTGCAGAAAGACAATTAGAAGAAGACGAAACAATATGTGAGGTGTTTCCAACATAAATAACAATACTAAGATGCTGCATCCTCCAAGTCAATGCAATATCAAATAAAAAGAATCCTCCGTGGCACAAAGCAATGTCAAGAAACACAAGGACCATGCAAGCACAAAACACATTAAATGTTCTGAAGGAAATAGTATATAAGTAAATCATTCTTTACTTTACACAATAAACAAACCTTCTTCTAAAGGAAAATGCAATCGGAGGAATGTATAACAAATTTGCAAATATTTTTTTTAAATAAAAATTCACTTCCGTCACTTATGCGACAGTTATAACTGTCTCTTTTCTGACGCTTCAACTTTATATCCGTCATTTTAGCGACGGTTCTCCCTGTCGCCTTTCCGACGCTTCATTGTTATAGTCGTCATTTAAGCGACGGTTAGTGATGTCGCTTATCCGACGTGTACTCATTCTATCCGTCGCTTAAGAGACGGTTATTAATGTCGCTTAACCGACGCCTTACATTTAACCGACGGTAACTGAGGTGTCGCTTAACCGACAGTTACTTAGGTGTTGGATAACCGACGACAAGTTTTCGATGCTTAAAAAAAATCAAAGTGTCGTACATGCGACAGGGAAGTGTCGCAAATCTGACATGACGACCGTCGGATTTTTGGTCAAAATGTAGTAGTGCTCCCATGTGTTGCTCTTCTAGAGTGAGTTGAACTCCTCCTTCATGGTTGTTTTCCATCTTGGATCTCCTGCTACTTCTTCATATGTTTGAGGATCAGACTCCACCATCAAATAGCATTTTTCAGCAAACATAGGATCCTTCATGCACAGACCACTCTCAAATTGAGATCTAGTCCTCCTTGGGTCATTGGGATCCCCAGCTAGCTCTCCTGCTGCATGTAGTGTCTTGGATGCCCATTTTGGCCTTGTAGGGCTGTTAGGTTCTGCAATAAACTCATCTCCATTAGAAAAATCAGAATCCGCATGGTCAACAAACTCTTTACTTACTTCTTGAGGTTCAAGTGGTGAAGAGGCTTCACTAACTTCCACTACTGCAAGGGGTTCTTCTTCAAACTGAACACACCTTTCGATGAAGGATTTATTTGTGCTCAAATTTATCAGTTTGTACCCTTTTGAATCTTTAGAGTATCCAACAAAAATACACTCTTGGATTTGGGGCTGCAAAGCCTTCCTCTTCTCTGTTGGAATTCTAGCCCAAGCCTTTGAGCCAAAAATCCTGAAATGGGTCACATCTGGCTTGTACCCACTCCATGCTTCGAAGGGAGTCATTCCATCAAGATGTTTATGAGGAACCCTATTCTAAATATAGTCTGCACAGTTGATAGCTTCGGCCCAGTACTTTGGTGGCAAATTTTTGGCCTCCATCATGCATGTTTCCATCTCCTTCAGTGATCTGTTCTTCCTCTCAGCAACACCATTTTGCTGTGGTGTGTAAGGGATAGAATGATGCATCTGAATACCTGCATTTGTACAGTAATTAATAAACTCAGACTTGACATACTCACCACCATTTTCAGATCTGAGGGCCTTGAGTTTCCTTCCAAACTGGTTTTCAACCAAATCCTTAAAGACTTTGAATAGGCCAAAAACTTCAGACTTGTGTTTCAGGAAGTGAACCCAACAATACTTGGAAAAGTCATCAATGAAAGTCAATGCATATTTGGCCTGACTCATGGACATATGAGGGAATGGGCCAGAAACATCACTGTGGATCAGCTCGAGGGGTGCAGAGGTTCTCTCATGACTAGCTCTCTCAAATTTGTGCTCTGGGTGTTTTCCCAGGATACAACCTTGGCAGACTCCTTTGGAAAATTTTATCTTGGGAAACCCTATGACCATCTCTTTTTCACTAAGATCAGAAAGATATTTGTAGTTTAGGTGGCCAAATCTTTCATGCCAAAGATTGCTTGCTTCATTAGCATGAATCAGAAGAGCAGAGGGGTTTGAGTAAGGTAGGAAGTGTGAGAACATGTATACCTTTTGAGCATGATTCACAACTCCTTTTGCAATGACTCTACCAGTTGAGATCTCTGTGATCTCAACTTCATCAGATGAGAATATGAATTTCTTAGGAGACCCAGTGTGGGTCATCTGGTACACTGATAGGAGGTTGGAGGCAAGACCAGGCACATACAGCACATTGCTGAACTGACCATGATTAAGATCTATCCTTCCTTTACCCAAACTTTCAGTGAGAGAGTCATCTACCAGTACTATAGATGGTCCTTTCAACTTGTCCAATGAGGAGAAGGCCTCCTTAGTTGAAACCATGTTTCTTGAAGCTCCAGAATCAATGATAAAATTGGGTGAGCTTGATGTGCCAGCAACTAGAGCATGAACTCTCTCTCTGTCATCTGAACTTGATCCTCCTTCTCTCTTCTTTGAGATTTCTGGAAGGGAGATACCATTCTTCTCCAGGAGTTGGGTCAGCATATCTATTTGCTTCTTCATACAAGATCTTTCAGTGTGATTTCCCTTATTGCAGTATGCGCACTTGCTCATTTCACCTTTGTTTTTCTTCTTCTGGTAGTTCTTCTTGGGACCTTGTAGATCCTCTGGAGACTGTTTCTTGTCTCTCTTTTGCTCAAGTGGCTTTTTAGCTTTCTTTTTGCTTATTGAATCCACCCTCGAATCTCCAGCAATCAAAGCTTGATCTTTGGATGGTTTGATGGTGCCCATCATCACCAGCTTGTCCTATTCTTGTGTGAGAGATTCCATGAAATATGCAAGGCTAGGCATCTTCCAGGTTCGAGATGTCAATTTTGTGGCATAGAAGGTCGAAACAAACACTGAATAGTCAGGGCCTAGCTTCGAGACGATGGCCAAGACGAGCTGATCATATTTCTTTTCGATCCCACACTGTTTCAACTGCAAAACTAGTGCTTTGAACTTGGAGAAATATAGCTGCAGGGATTCAAAGCTATTTGGACTCAGAGAAATCAGCTCATTTTTTATTTGATGTCCCCTCATCTCATCTGTCTTTCTAAAAAGATCAGAAAGATTCTCCCATACTTCATTCAGTGATGTCAATCCATCAAGATGGAAAAGGAGGTCTCTGGAAATACTCAAACATAGGAGGCCATAAGCCTCATCCCTCCTGTTGTGCCATTTTATCTTCTCTGCAGCTGCATTGGGCTATGCTTCTGTTGCCATAGTCACCCTGTAGAGGCCTTTCGCTCTCAACAGTATCTCCATCTCTGCTTTCCATTGAAATAAATTGAAAGGAGTCAAGATAGTTTTCTGTGATTGATCCATAGCTTAGAAAATCTGTCCTGGCTGTCAGTAGAAGGCTCCCAGTCACTGATGTCGAACTTGCAAAACAATTTTGGAGGAGAGAAAACAATCTACAAGTGCTCTGATACCATGTGGAAATTGAACGCAGTGATAGATTAATTTTAATCACAACAATTAACAATTGATCATGCAAAATCACTCACAAAAGAGACTAAAATTGGAGCTGAACACTAAACTGTATTAAATCAGTGTACAATAGCCAACCCTGTAATAACATAGGTTGCTGAATAAATAACATACATCAGGGATTTGAATGCATGAGGAGCAATTCGAATCTAGCATAAAGCAGGCTTACTAAAAATAAGCAAATCCCCCATAGGTGTAAAAAGCTGATCCCAAATCTGTCATGGAGCTCACGAATTAGAAAAATGGCTTAGGCAAGCTAAAGAGTGGTGGAATGGAAGCTCATACATGCTTTTGCATGGAGAAAAGAGTGGAGGATGAAGAGGACAAAAAACTAGTTCACCTCACCTAGTCTAGCTTTTCCATTTGCCTTAAAACACTGAAAAAGCAGGGAATAAAGCAGAAAAAGTAGAAGGGCGCCTAGGAGGCCAGGAATAAAGTAGATTTGATTCCTTAGGCTCTCCCATGCACTACATGAGTCAACTAAGGCAAGTTTGACCACTATGGATAGGTAATAGACAACTTGCACAAGGTGGGACACATGAAGTAGGATAATAAGACAGAAATAATTAAATTAATGTCTAAATGGGTAAACTATGGGTTGATTATTCTAACAATGCAAACCCATGGACCCACTATTTCCTAGTTTTGAGTGATTTTCCATCACTGAGGTCAGAAAGCCCCAAAAATCAATTATTGATTATTTTAATTAATAAATTGATGAATAATGGAGCAAATCCAAAATCATAGATTAGTGGATTCTTAGACAATTTGACTGAAATCAATCAGATCTGAACCAGATTGATTGGATCTGACAAATCCTTGACTGAAGTAGGTGATCAAATCAGATCCAGAGTTGATCTTCAGCAATATTTATGGGGAATTGTGCCCTCTCTCTCTCCTCCACACGTGTGGACTCTCCTAGATGCTCTGTGGACTGATGTGTCGGTTTATGGGTTGATGTGTCAGCTCAATCAGCCCCCTTGGTTGACAAGTAGGCTCATTTCAGCTTCAGATCTGCACTGATTGACTCTCCATCATCTGATTTGATCTGTCACCTTGGGATTTGTGCCCCCCCTAGGCTGGATCTCCTAGTTTTTGTATATATCCAAGCATAAGCCTCCTCTTCCAAGCTAGTTATAACTGGAAGAGAAGCTTTGGAGGCAAGATGGTGTTTTTTAATTGTATGTGTGGATGATCATTGCCATTTTTTACTGAGGTAACCTGTATCTATGTTCATTATTTGCTGATTGCTCGTGGATTCATTGCTAAGATTGATAATAAGATTATTATAATATTGATAGGAAAGGTGATTTTCAATAAGTTTATTGGCCATCTCTTTCCTTTGATGCATGTTTAGAGATCTAGATTCAGCATGTCTTATAAGTTTATATGCATGCTATTCTGAATCTCTGTGTATGTACTAATTGGATCTCACAAGTATTTCGACAAGTTTTTTTATTTCAGCTGAGCTGCAGGTTCCTAGATTGGAGAGGATGCTGATCTAGTTTGCTTCTTCACTCTCTCCAAAACCTTCCAAAGGCATAGTCCCTCAACATTCCACTTGAAAGCTCCACGGTGGATCTTCAAGGCTACCAACATTTCTCTCCTCCTCTTCCTCCTTCAAAATCAATTCTTTTACCTGGTTACTTTGTTCATAGCTTTGATATTGTTTAGATCTATTATATTAAATTAAATTTAACATAGATATATCTTCTCAAAGCCCATAATCTAGATCTTGTTCTTAAAAGGTTTAATAAGCATTCTAGATCTAGCTTTAGGGAAATCGTCCTTTTTGCATGGAATTTTAAAGAGAATTTGCAGCTTGCATGCATTAGATTTATGTTTTCTGTTATAAAAGATAAATCTAGAAATCAGTGCACATCATATTGGCTTCCTAAAAGGAAAGCCAAGACCCCAAGGAAAGCTTGCTTTCGTTGGTTCTCTTTTTACCTTTTTTAACTAGTTTTAACTTAGTTTTTTTTGGTTAAAAGTAAGCTGACCCAAAGGTAGTTTCAGAGTGCTTTTGGGCATATTTCAGCCTAATAAACTTGCTAGTTTTTAGTAGGTATAACAGAAAAGAGGAGGAGCTTCTGTTCGAAAGTGAATTTTGGGCCTTCTGAATCCCCCCATGGGTCTCCCTTTTTGACTGAAATCTTTAATTTTTGCACTTTCTAAGCTCTTGGTTTCATTCTGTATAAGAATCAAGAGGCATCATATCAGTTTGTTGATATTGTAACCGCTGGTAATAAAAATAATTTTGAATATGCTCTTTCGAGCCCATTCCCCATCCCCCCTAGGGGGATTTGCGTTCGTGTCATTTTTTTCTTTTCGTTCACCTTTTTTTCAATCTAGTGTAGTACTAAACTGTAGGGTAATATAGTTTGGTTTAAAATCAATTCCATATTCTAACTGGTTTGGAATCCTAGGTTCTTGTTGAGGAGCTTTCTTCTGATACACCTGATTCTATTTAGGCTGAAAGTTCCTAGGTCCATTATTTCTTTCACATGGGCTCATCTACACACAACAAAACTTCACAAGTTTATGAGATAACAGGGTTTTATCCCTTCAATGGAGTTGCCATGTGAAAAAAGAAAAATAAGCATTTATAAATCTTTTCACAAAAATTATTTTTTGCTTTTCTTTGTAAAAATAAAAACTGGTAAAAAGTCAGTGGAGTCACCAGATGAAAATTAAAGATCTACTCTAAGCATTCATCAAACAAAGAAAAAACAAAAAGGAAGAAAACAAAAGTCGTACTCAGGAATAAAAATATTTATTCCCGACAACGACGCCAAAAAGCATTGCCGCCTTTCACACACCTGGGTCACGTGGCAGAAATCTTCAACCCACTCGGTGTGTCCTTGGGGGAAACTCTCGAGTCAAGGCTGTCACCTTGTTCTTGACTCCTCCATTTAGGCTCAGCTCCTAACGAAGCCAAGGGGGCTAGACCCTATTAAGTTACTAAGGCTAATTACTTAGCATGGTGATGTTAAACTGAATGAATTACTTAGGAGTTTGAAATTTAACCATAAACAGCCATAGATGACAACATAAAAAATGAGCACATAAAAGCACAATGCTGAGACAAAATATATATATATATATATAGCAAGAAAATAACCAGTTCCTTAAAATGGAGTCAAAATAAAATCAATGTACTTGCATGTGCTTGGACTGAATGTTTTGCAATTGCCTCTTGGTACGTTTTAAGTTAATGTGAAATATGAGTTGATTAAAATTAGGCGAAGGGGTGGACTCCAAATATACCCAAGAGTACTTGGAGTATGTCCAAAACTAAACCTTCACGGCTACCTGCAAGGAATATGTGGCCTGAATGGAGTCTTTGGGGCTATTTTTCATAACGCACCTGTTAGGGTGTGACAGAGATCGGCGCCCTGAGGTCACTTTTCATAATTTCCCACTTCCTTTGGGTATTTTTCCACCATAATGGTTTGATCTAGGTGTTGGATTTTCACCTGATGGTTTGTCAATTTGGGAGAGTGAATCCTAATTATACTAGTCACTCAAGTGCTTTTGATACAGCTTGACTGATCGGACGAACCGCAGCCAAGTGCAGAGCATACACACCGGAGTCTTGTCAATTTTAGTAAATTTTGAGATGGATGTTCTTGTTAAAAAAAAAACCTCCAGGAACCTCTTTCAGTCCAAGTGGACCTCAATCGGGGAATCAAGGAGGGGTTGATTTTATTATAGTTACTGAAACAAATGATGATAGAAAAAACATAAAAATATAAGCAAACCACAATTTTCTAATTAGACTACCACGAACCTTTCTTCACCTTTCGGTTCAAAAGGAGGCTCGTGGGGTAAGTATTAAAGTTAATTTGAAACCAATAGAAATGGAATATGGAATTGATTTTAAAGTAACTTTAATACTTACCCCACAAGCCTCCTTTTGAACCGAAAGGTGAAGAAAGGTTCGTGGTAGTCTAATTAGAAAATTGTGGTTTGCTTATCTTTTTATGTTCCATTTGCTATCATCATTTGTTTCAGTAACCATAATAAAATCAACCCCTCCTTGATTCCTTGATTGAGGTCCACTTGGATCAAAAGAGGTTCATGGAGGGTTTTCTTTTTAACAAGAAAATCCATCTCAAAATTTACTAAAAATGACAAGACTTCGGTGTGTATGCTCTACACTTGGCTGCGGTTCATCCGATCAGTCAAGCTGTATCAAAAGCACTTGAGTGACTAGTATAATTAGGATTCACTCTCCCAAATTGACAAACCATCAGTTGAAAATCCAACACCTAGATCAAACCATTACGGTGGCAAAATACCCAAAGGAAGCAGGAACTTCTGAAAAGTGACCTCGGGGCGTCGATCTCTGTCACACCCTAATGGGTGCGTTATGAACAATAGACCTAGAGACTCCATTCAGCCCACATATTCCTTGTGGGCAGCCGTGAAGGTTTAGTTTTGGACATACTCCAAGTACTCTCTGGTATATCTAGAGTCCACTCCTTCGCCTAATTTTAAACAACTCATATTTCAGATTAACTTAAAATGTACTAAGAGGAAATTGCAAAACATTCACTCCAAGCACATGCAAGTACATTGATTTTATTTTGACTCCATTTTAAGGCACTGGTTAATTTCTTTCTTTCTATATATATATATATATATATATTGTGTTTCAGCATTGTGCTTTCGTACGCTCATTTTGTATCTTGTCATCTATGGTTGTTTATGGTTAAATTTCAAACTCTTAAGTAATTCATTTAGTTTAACATAACCATACTAAGTAATTAGCCTTAGTAACTTAATAGGGTCTACCCCCCTTGGCTTCGTTAGGAGTTGAGCCTAAACGGAGGAGTCAAGAACAAGGTGACAGCCTTGACTCGAGACATGCCCCCAAGGACACACTAAGTGGCTTGAAGATTTTTTCCATGTGACCTAGGTGTGTGAAAGGTGGAAACATGGTAGAAAATGGGAAAACTTGTATACCTTCGAATTGTGATCAACAACACCTTTTTGTATGACTTTATCATTCAAAGTCTCAGTGATTTAAACATCATCAGGGGAGAATATGACCTTATTTGGAGACCTAGTATGAGTCATTTGATACACTGAAAAGAGATTAGAGGAAAGAACTGGAACATACAACACATTATTAAAGATACCATGGTCAAGATCAATCCTACCCTTTCCCAAAATGTTAGTGAGAGAGTCATCTCCCAAAACTATTGGTGGTACTTCCGACATGTCAAGAGATGAGAATTTTTCTTTTGTCAAAACCATGTGTCTAGAAGCACCAGAATCTATGCTGAAGCTAGGTGATCCCGATGTGCTAGCAACCAAGGCATGCACTCTCTCTATGTCTTCTAAATTTGATCCTCCTTCCTTATTCTTTGAACAATCAGGAAGGGAGATGTTATTCTTCTCCAGGAGTTGGGTCAACATGTCAATTTGAATCTACAAGAGCTCTCAGGATGATAGCCCTTACTGCAGTATGTGCAATTTATCATTTCTAATTTATTCTTCTTCTTATTCTGGGAATTATTCTTGGAACCTTGGGGCTCCTCTTGAGACTTAGATTTGTCTCTGTTTTTCTTAGGTGGATTTTTATATTTTTTCTTGCTTTTTGAATCCACCCTTGAATCTCCAACAACCAAAGCTTGGTCTTTGGAAGGTTTGATGGATCCCATCATTACCAACTTATCTTGCTCCTGTGTGAGGGATTCCATGAACTCTGCAAGATTAGGCATCTTCCAGGCTTGAGCTATCAACTTGGTGGCATGGAAGGTCGAAAAAAAAACTGAATAGTCTGGACCAAGCTTAGAGAGTATGGCCAATACTATTTTCTCTTCCTTCTTTTTGATTCCACACCGCTTTAGCTGCAAAACAAAGGCCTTAAACTTGGAAAAGTAGAGTTGCAATGATTTGAAGCTACTGGGACTCAAGGTGATCAGCTCATTCTTGATTTGATTTCCTCTCATCTCATCTATCTTTCCAAAGAGCTCTTCTAGATTCTCCCACACTTCATTAGGTGATTTCAATCCATCAAGATGGAAGAGGAGGCCTCTTGAGATGCTCAGACAAAGAATACCATTGGCCTCATCCCTCCTATTGTGCCATTTAATTTTCTCTGCAGTTGAATTGGGCTCTACCTCAGTTTCCATAGTCACCCTATAGAGACCTTTTTCTCTCAACAATATCTCCATCTCAGCTTTCCACTCAAATAAATTGAATGGAGTCAAGATGATCTTGTTGGGCCGAATTAATGTCGTTTTAATTTCGTTGTAGTAATTGCCCAGCCATTTAATTTGTCAATCCGAGGTTCATAGTCTTACGAAGCACCTACAAAGTATATGCAAGACTGAAATGAAATTAAGCTAATCTAACCCCCCGTGAAACTGAGACTAATCTAATATAACCCCCCTTAAACTGAAACAAGCATTTGCTAATCTAATGCTGGAAGATGAAACACACGGGTGAAATTAAATTGCATAAAATAAAGACAACATATGAAGAGCAACAAGACAACACATGTGAGCTCACATCAACAATAAAGCAATCTTAAATTACATCACAAGAATCAATCATAAATCATGAAAGCATCAAACCAAGATTATGAACAAAAGTTAAGAATTCCCTTCTCCATATTACAAAGTCAAGACTAATTTCTACAATCTACTATTCTCTAAGATAATCTAAGATCTAAAATTTTC
>LPNX010758424.1:0-35715 GCA_001517045.1 Pseudotsuga menziesii | reverse complement strand
AGAAGAACAAAAAAAGACAGAGAAGATCAAACACTTCCATAGATCTCAGTAAAACTGGGACTGAAAATTCCATTGGTTAGCTCCTAATGCTTTTCAAAAGTACTTCACCATCAACATCATTTGTAATTAGAATTTCAAAACACAAACAGAAAACTTTAAAATAGCATCTGCAACTTACATCTTGAGAGGAAATTTTTAGCCAACTTGGGGGAGTCCTCTTGTACGGTAGTGTTGAAGAGGAAATACCTTTCCTGCACATAAATCAATGACACCAAATTCAATACACCACTACCCTGTGCGAACTGAAAATCCATTAAATTAATATGAAATGCACATAGTATTTAATAACAAGCTATGCCATGTAATAATAACAAGCTATGCCATGTATACGGCTAGGAACAAGCTATTATTTTTGCAGGTCTTATAATGTAATGTTCTGGTGGTCTCTATGATTGACAGAACATTGCATGCTTCCAGCGTAAAGTGAATCAAAGCTACGTCTCGGTTTGAAAGAAATATTTTTTCTATGATTAATAAATTGAATGGAAACTAAAGCAGCACATAAGTAACATTCTTCAAACCTGCTGTATTAACCTTCAAATAGATGTTACTGAAAGATATTGAATGACGAAACCAGGCACTGAACTCTATTCAAAACAACAATGTGCTTCAATACAATCTCACCAGAATAATTCCATTGTGGAGCATATCTGCATGCGAAACAATTTGGAGGCAACACCTAGACTTTCCCTCCCCGGTGTGGGCAAATAATGCTAAAAGGTGAATCCTTTGGCGCCCTATGTGAATTTTGGGCGCTTTTCTTTGTTTGTTTGAATGACTTGTTTTTTACTAACACGCCGTCGATTAAGCGACGGTTATGAGATAGTTATGAGACTAGCCGTCACTTAACCAACGCTTGTGGCCATATTTATAAAAAAAAAGAATCTTTGTGATTTTTTGTAAGTTTAAAAAGAGAAATCCACGCGCCGTCAGAAAAAAACCGTCGGATTTTGGATCGAAATGTAGTAGTGTGTATGGCTCTTCTCAAGAACTTTTGGCATCTAAACTTTGGCTTTGATTGATGATGTCTTTTTAACAATGAATATTTCTAAAGTGTGAAATACATGAGTAACAACTGGCATTTCCTTATGGTTGGTTCTTGTGTGACAACCATGAATATAAAGAATGTTGGTTCTTGTGTTAACAACGTTCATTTCATGATGTGAAATGCATGAGTAACAGCTGACATTTTCCTTATGGTTTGTTCTTGTGTGACAACCATGAATGCAAAGAATGTTGGTTCTTGTGTTAACAACATTCATTTCATGATGTGAAATGCATGAGTAATAGCTGGTATTTTCCTTATGGTTGGTTCTTGTGTGACAACCATGAATGTAAAGAATGTTGGTTCTTGTGTTAACAACATTCATTTTGTCATCTGTTTTCTAGCTGCATAATAATTTAACCAGACACTCACTGAAAATGATAAGCTATTAATGTGTATAGAAAGCATCATTGTGCATAAGAAAGCCTTTTCTTTATGAATCATGCCAATATGTATATTAATGTGTATGAAGCAAAGTGCAATAGAGGATTTGTCAGAAAATAAATGCTCGTGAATGGTAAATGAGATGAAAAATGGGTGATGGTGGTGAAAAGAATGGAATGATAGTAGTGAGTATGTATTGAATTTAGTTCCCCCTCCCCAACTGATGTGGTTGCATGTCCTCATGCAACCTAGCATGGGCTGTGAAAGAAATGGAGCATGGTGAGGGAATTTTCCAAATTATTCATTTCTAGAATGTAAGGAATTGCATGATTAAAGTTTAGAAAACAACATACCCCCAGTTACCCAAAAAGTAGATCAACGATGCAATAGGAATGTAGTTGATGCCGCTGGATCACGGAATGTATCACTGCTATAGCAGCTGTAACTACTGGATCATGGGCAGTAAAGGAATCGAAACCGATGCTACTGAATCATGGAGAATATGTAACTGTAAATGCTGCTGTGGCTGTAACTACTGGAACTGCTGTAATGTGAAGTGGAGGAATCTGAACTACTGCTGATAAATAATGGAAAATGTGGAAGGCAGAAAGTGGAACTATGGTATACTCATAGATCTGAAGTTGTGTTTCTGCAACTACTGATGGAGTCATGAAAAATAATGTATAGTCTTCACCGGCTACAAAACCCAGTGGTACAATTCTAGTCATGCAAATAAATGTGTCAAGGTCGAGCATGAAGAGAAATCATTGGATTACCGACTATTGATGAATTCCATTAACCAATGCGAGGCAACTCACCAGTGATGTCAATGAGTGCCAAGGTACCCAAGTACATCTTGTGAAGTGCGAATAGATGTGCTGATGTCAATCCACTTGCAATATTTGATGATCAATGGACATTGATGAATTTTCATTATTGTCAGCAATAGAACTTGCCATTAAGGAATGCAAGCCTCCAGGTACTCAATAATGAACTCTAGTCTATATCCCAGATAAGGTGCTGAGGTCGATAGGAAAGGACTTGTTGAAAGGTGGGCCTTAAGGAATCCCACATCAGTCAACGCGAGTTGGTATAAAAGGATTGGTAGGACTATCAGTGAAAAGATCTCAGAGTCAAACAATGGATATGGCAAGGCTATGTAGTCATGGAAATGGAGCTGGTTTTATTCAGAAGAAAAACTGGAATGGAAAAATGAACTGAAAAAGATAAAGGGATGTATGCAACTCAAAAACATAGGCATGTGTGAAGTCATGACAGATAAAGCGATGGAAAGTGGACTTCAATACATGGATGATGAAGGTGCTCTGAAGGAAAAATATGGATAAACAATCATGACGCAATTTTATGGATGGTTTCTATGTAACAACCAATGTTATGATGTTTATGAGCAAACATCATGAGTAATAACTCCTTCAGTCTATCTATCAAAGCATGTTTCTCAAAAAATTTGTGTTTCTTTGAGAAATCACTTCAGCAGCAAAATGTGACTGTCTCTTAAACTTGAAAAAAAAAATTAGTACAAAATCCTGCATGAAAAATTATTAGTGAATATGTATTGAATATATTTCTCCCTCCCCAATTGATCTAGTTGCATATCCTCATGCAACCTAGCATAAAAATTGTGAGAAGTTCGTAAAAGAAAACATATCATGCAGAAAGAAGTACATAATCTGCAAAGAAAATTACCTATTTCTCGTGCTGGTTTCATATTTGATTATTTTCAAAGTGACTTTAATAAAAAAAAATTGCAAGTAATTAACTACCATTTTAATGCATCTCCACACCAAAAATTAGACAAACCCACATCACGAATTTTGAGAAAAATGCAAATTGGCTGTAGGTGATTATGGTCATTTTCTCAAAAAAGTACATTGGATTGGGATGAAACTTTCCAAGCTTTTTCATCTTGGTATTATACACTTCCTGTCCAAAAATCATGAGAATCCAACTTACCAATTGAAAGATATGCCCATTTCAATTTCTGCACTTTTGTAGATGAACATGAATAAAAATGTGTTGCAACTGAACTTCTTGAACCAATATTTCACAAAATAAAAAATATTTTGGGATGAAATTTTTCAATAAAGTAACTACCATTATAATGCATCTCCACACCAAATATTAGACAAACCCACACCACGGATTTTGAGAAAAATGCAAATTGGCTGTAGGTGATGATGGCCATTTTCTTGAAAACCGTGCACTAGACTGAGCTGAAACTTGCCACGGTTGTTCTTCATGATGTTATGCATTCTCTGTCCAAATTTCAGGAAAAAAAAGCTCACGGTTTGCAAGATATCCTTAAATCAAATTCTGCACTTCTGCCAACGACGCCAAAATGTTGGGCCGGCGTAGACTACCTGACAGTGTTTTGGTAATAAATTATTTGTTTCACACCCAATTTGAATGATTCAAAAGCAAAAATAAATTGGATTCATAGGGATACTTCTAGTAGAAACAGGTTTTAAAAATTCTATGGTATGGTATGTCATAGAATCTGAATAACAACCTGCATCCTAATGTTGTTTGTGAGTTTCAGCCAAGACCAACGATCACTATTTTGAGTACAACATTCTCATTAAAATATGGATTGATGTCATTCAAATTGGATATGAAAATAGATTAATATAGGTATCTCCAATAGAAACAAGTTTTGAATACAAGAAGAATCGATGGGTCAAATATTCCAATGAACAGCTGAGAAAGCAGATTTTTTAGAGTGCAGATTTAGGATAGGTAGTCAGTATTTTGGGCATATCTCCTTCATATGATATCAAAATTGATGATTCAAAATGTGTTGTAAACTATATTGATTGGAGAGTATGTATTAGAAATAGGTTTTTAAAATTCACCCATTAGGTCTCCCAAAACGTGACTGTCCCAACTATGTTCTTGAGTTGCCTACTCCACCCCCAGTCAGTATTTTGACCATATCTTTTTCGTTTTAGAACCAAATTGAAGAATTCAAATTGGATTGGAAACTAGACTTAAATGGATACTTTGGATAGAAACAAGTTTTAAAACTAAGCCCTTATCGTCCCTAAAAATAAGACTGTCCCGACTGTGTTTCAGCGAATTTTAACAAGCCAAAATGTAAAAAAAAATGCAATAGATTTGCGTTGTTTCAGCTTGGAGTTGCAGCTGCTTTTCATCATTATAATTTCAGCAGTTGTTCAGCTTAAAAATGAAATTGCAGACTATTTTTATTTAACAATTGAAAAAGGTTTTAGCAAATGGAGATAATGAATTGCAAAATAAAGATGAAATCAATTAAGCATGTTGCAAAACATTAATTATTCATTCCTGAAAATTTTAGAAAACAATCCTACTTTCTGATCCTTGTGATCGCACGAAGCACGAAGGAGAGCATACTTATTCTAAGTGAAAATAAAATCCTACCTACTCTATGCTAATTGGGAACTAGAAAATTGTTAGGTGTAATCAAATAGCCAGTGTAGCCATACACGCAACAGTAATAGGAATATATTATCTTTCAATCCCATGAATGAACAATGGAAATATACAAAGATGAACGAATTTAATTGTTGTGGCTATGATCTAACTAAATAAAAAGAAAAACTAAATTGTTCTAACCTCATACTCGCTTGAAACCATCGTTCGATGGGGCTCTCATATGCATGGTTTTCACTCCTCAGATCATGCTGTAACTCGTCTTCGTCTCCATCAATATCATGTTGATCTTCATCGATCTCTTGTTCAAATAATTGTTCGCCTTCACATGCACATGAGTTTTCGAATTATGATTTATCGTTTGATTATGGAGGAGTAGTTAAATCTCTTATTGTTGCCAAGACCTCCTCTTCCTGGGAAGAGGAAAATCCAGCTTTTGCCAAGGCATGAGTGAGTAGTTCTAGACTTATACTCATTGTTAAACCATGTTGAAAAATGGATTCCTACAGCACCAAAAACTAAAATCTTAAAATCTTAAAAACAAACCATTTAAAAAAATACTCTAAAAAATAAACAACTCTTCACAGTTGCAGAAATTAAACACTCTTGCAAAAATTGAAATTTACACTACCACACTTGCATGTATTGAAATTTACACTACCACACTTACAGGAATTGAAATCTACACTACCACACTTGCAGGAATTGAAATCTACACTACCACACTTGTAGGAATTGAAATCTACACCTCAATCCATCGTGCTTCCCCGATAACGGCACCAAAATGTTGGATCGAATTAATGTCGTTTTAATTCCATTGTAGTAATTGCCCAGCCATTTAATTTGTCAATCCAAGGTTCGTAGTCTTACGAATCACCTACAAAGTATATGCAAGACTGAAGTGAAATTAAGCTAATCTAACCCCCCGTGAAACTGAGACTAATCTAATCTAACCCCCCTTAAACTGAAACAAGCATTTGCTAATCTAATGCTGGAAGATGAAACACATGGATGAAATTCAATTGCATAAAAGAAAGAAAACATATGAAGAGCAACAAGACAACACATGTGAGCTCACATCAACAATAAAGCAATCTTAAATTACATCACAAGAATCAATCATAAATCATGAAAGCATCAAACCAAGATTATGAACAAAATTTAAGAATTCCCTTCTCCATATTACAAAGTCAAGACTAACTTCTACAATCTACTATTCTCTAAGATAATCTAAGATCTAAAATATTCTAAGATAATATCCCATTACAAATGAATAGAGATCACTCTCTTTTATAGATGAACTTTTTTGAGAAGAATATAACCATCTCATAATGAGAGATCAACTATTCACTCAACCACTCAACTACTTTCCTATTATTACAAGATATGATCCCTTCAAATCCTCCATAGATCTTTCACAAATTCTCCACATGTCTCTCAACCAAATCTCCATGATCTTCTCCTTAGAATATTCTTTGCATAACTATCTCCTTGAAATTATGGATGAGATATACATGAAGTCTTTTCTTTGAATTAATCCTTCACATATTCCTACACATTACAAAGCTCATCCATACTTTGAGATATTAGTGAAAAACATGTTAATTTTCTAATATTTAATCATAAATTCACTTATAATACTAAAAATAAATAAAGTGGAAATAATAAGGTTAAACCCACATATATGTATGGAAATGGTATGATAAAAGGTTAATGGGACGATGAAATGTGTGGAATGGCGGAAGATAAAGTGGATGAAAAAGGGACATTTCTGCGTCCCAACAGATCTTCTGAGATTGGTCCATAGCTCAGAAACCGTGCCCTCCTGTCAGCAGAATGTGCTTCTAGTCAATGATGTTGAACCTGCAATAACAATTTGGAAGGATAGAAATCCATCTACAAAGTCTCTGATACCATGTAGAAATTGAACCCAAGAGATAAAACAATTACACTCACAAAATTGCTAATCAAACATGCAAAATTAACACCAAACGAGACTGAAATTGGAGCATAACACTAATTTGTATTGAGTAAGTGCACAATAGCTAACCTTGTGAAGTAATAGGCTGTTGTAATATATAATTACATGATATATTAGAATGCATAAAGATGCCATTCGAAATAGTAAAAAAGCAGGCTTACCAAAACTAGTCAAATCCCCCATAGGTGGATAAAGCAATTTCCAAATCTAGGTAGATGATCACAAATTTGCTAAGTCAAGAGAGGAAGCTAAAGAGGGATGGAAATACAAATCATACATGCTTTTATTTGGAGAAAAGGAGGGAGGATGATGTCGGCGAAAAACAAGTCAACTACACCTAGTCTATCTTTTCCTTTTGCCTTAAAAAAAATATAAAGCAAGGCAACTTTTCAGAAAAGCAGATATACGCTTTAGAGAATCTGGAATAAAGCAGACATGCTAAAATTGGTGTCGAGGATGTTTTCCAAGTTCTCCATGACTCATTTTAATCATGTGTTGACTTCTAGGACATGTAGAAGGAAACTAGCATAGAATGGAATCTAGGAAACTAGGTAATAAGACAAAAATAATTAAATTAATGTCTAATGTAGGTAACTATGGGTTGATTATTCTAACACACAACAAGGTAGTATTCATTGTTTAACATTTATACATGAAATATTTTGGGTATTTCAACCTGAGAGTCTTCTAAAATTTAAATACATAAATAAAATTCCATTAATTTATAAACCATCAGTAATATACTTATCCATTCGAATCCATCAACATCAAATTGATTCACAACAAGATAATGGGGAAATGACACTATTTCTTCATTGATTAACATTTTTACATGAAATATTTCAGTATTTCGACCTAAGAATATTCAAAAATTTAAATACCAAGCATTTATGTCATAACATAAAATAATGGGGAATTAGAAGCTCCCCCAAATAAATCAATAGCTCACCCAAAGTGCAATTGCTCCATGAGCAAGAATATGGCATAAAAACTTGAAATGATTGAAAGAAAGTGCTGCAATAGAAGGAACCAAAAGCTGTCATGTAGCTTACGCCTGCAAATAAAACTACATTAACTCTCGATGAAAGACCTGAGTGGCCTCTCCAAAAACCAACTTGTATGGGAATCTTTCGTCCTCAAAATAGGCTAAGGAAAGAAATCTAGTCATCCACTAGCTCTCACAATTCACAAATGACAATTTCTCAAATGAGAAAAAGATCCTCTCTTGGTTGATCCCTATATTTTATAAACATCCTTATCCTTCTAATGTTAGAAATCCATCCAAAAAATCAATCCAATTCGAATTTGGGTGTAGGCTCAATATTTGCCATGTGTCTTCCCTTTCCTAGCCTTCCATCTTCCCCCAATTTGAGTAGGAACCCATTGAGCTTCCCCAACTCACATGCGCCCTCTTGGATGCTCAATTTAGACCTGACATGTCAAATATGTCATATTTCAGCCCTTAGATTTGATTTGTGTCATAGGTGTCATAGCATCTTCACCATTGTTGTCATAGAGCCAGGGAATCTACTACCAAGTGTCTCACTAGCTCCAAAATGACTCTTGCTCTCCCATGTAAGTTACATTTCCTTCCAAATTCGACCTATGATGAATATGGCCAATTGTATTAGCCTTATAAATCATATAAGAACCATTAGATAAAAATTAACCTCAAAATGGGCCTCCTAAGAAAAATAATAAAATAATGGTTAAAATAATAAAATAATATTTATTAATTTTTGAGGAAGAAAAGAAAAAAACTATTTTTTTTGTTCGTATGTTCAACATATCTCGCTGTGATTTTACTCAAATTTTGATCGAGAGACCTTGTTGGATGTGAAATTAAATTCCACACCCAACGAGTACCCACTCGACATACTTTTGACGGACCGCGCTACCCCAAAAACAAGAAATTCTTGAAAAAACGTGATGATGACATCATCATCACATTTTTCAGGTATTTCTTATTTTTGGGGTAGAGGGGTACGTCAAAAATATTCCGAGTGGGTACTTGTTGGATGAATAATTTAATTTCACATCCAACAAGCTCTCCTAATCGAAATTTGAGTAAAAACACACGAAGATATGTCGAAAATACGAACAAAAAAGCAGTTTTTGATGATACCTATCTCCAAATTTATATTAAAAAATTGTTTAAGACCTATATAGTATTTCAAATTTAAACCAATTTCATTGGCTAACACATTATGACATGGAATTTGAATTATGGTTAAAAGGACCATTTTGAGTTGAAATTTCCTCTAATGATTTAGGCTTCTCATCGATTCGAAATTGCAAGAGGAAGATGCCATGTGGCACATAAATTCTAGCTTGTGTGGGCCCCATAGTATCCATTTGTCTCCGTGCTCCATTTCCACTTCAATTTTATATTGTATTTATTTAATAATATCCATTATTAAATATTTATTCCATTCTAATGTCTGAACATCATTTATTGTACCCATTATTCCAAATCCCAAAGCTTCCACCCCCAACCTAGGAAACTAGTAATTTTCCTCCTCGGCAATTATTGACCCTTAGCATCAATTTGACAAAATATCATGAATATGGAAAATTTTATTAGGCCATTGTGACCCAATTCAAAATTTGGTACATGACATGGGGCTTGGTGCACGATCAGGTCCTAGCCTTGTAGTATTGCCGCTTCTGGTGAGGAAACTGCTGATATTTTCACCAAGTGCTTCACAAAGAAGACCTTCACTTACTTGAGATCACTACTTGGAGTGAGTGATACATGGTGATGGATTCCATTCAAATTCAAATCCCCCCCCATGTCCATTTTTTAGGAGAGGTTTTGTTCCCATGTGGTTTTCCTCTTTTCCTTGTTTTATGGACAAATAAAATTTTCTGTTGTATGAGGTGACTTGAACCTTTGTTGCCACGGAATCAATGATATTTTGGTAAATTTGTACTAAGTCAATATTAAGGGGGTGGTGTTAGAGTAGTAATACTTCCTTATTACCTTATTTTATACCTTATACAATTTCATTTTCGTTTATGCATTGATATCTATGGTTTAGACTTAGGGAAAGTGGTCTAGCAAGTTAACAGGTTATTTTGGTCCATTCACACACATACCAGCACTCTATATTGGTCAACCTAGATCATGTGCACCTTCATTACTAACCCTTGGTCTCTTGGAGCACTCCCCTTCCTATTTTTGTGGAATTTGGTTTGACTAGGGGTGCTAGTGATGTTTTTAGACCATTTTGGCCATTCTTGTGCATTTATTGTTCACCTTGAGCCACTCCCACACCTCTGTTTTCCAACCCATGCCTATCATATACCCATTTATGCTCCATCATGCCACACCAACATTTAAACCACATTTCGTTTCCGTTTGGGTTGATTCGAGAGCTAATTGGTCCACCTAGGGGGGATGGAGGTCAAATCTAGTTATGACACATGTGGAATCCCAAATGGATTCCTAAGCCTCACGGTTTTCCCAAATTTAATATATATTGATTCTAAACATATTTACATGTTAGAAAATGTTAATAATATCTACTATTGACTTTATGTGTGAATGCATTTTCAATCTTTTTCAACTAATTTGTGCTTGTTTTGAAAACTGGAGTGAATTGTGAGAGTTTCTTGGATTTTAAATCTAGCTATGAATCAATTCTCATAGCATGATTTTCCATATATATAATAATGTCAATCCTTACAAGTGTATTTTCTCCAACTATTTTTGAAGAGATATCAGTGTACCATATTTCAGTTTAGCTACTTGATTTAGGTCATATTCACATTTAACAGCTTGTATCTCTAAATTAACGATGTCCATTAGATGCTATCATTTAAAACAATTCACAAAATCCTACAATATCCAAGGCTTCTCTTCTCTGGTTACAAAATTTGGATATTTTCCCTCATTACTGTGTTTATGCAATGTAAAAATAACAACATTTTATTCAATCTTAACGTTGTCTTTGTCCTTCAAAATGATGATTGATATGATGATTTTTCTCTTCAAACACTTTGCTTTTTCTTCCCAATTTTGACTTGTATTCTGAATAATGTTTTCTCCTAGATTTCTTCAGCCTTAAGTAATCCAAGAAAGGTGTTTCTGGTACAGGAATGAGTTTCACAATGGCTGCTAGTGGGCAACTTATCAAGCCAATTACAATGCAAACAATCCATTTTTTTGAATTTAATGGAGTGGTTGACACATTTTTCCCAACAAATTCAACAACCAAAACCTAAGAACAAGCATAAAGATTATAATTCCAATGAATAAATGGCTTGAAAGCAGTTCTTGAAAGATGTTCATCGCATCAAGTTTATTGAATTGAATTCATTGAATATTTGGCAAAACACAAAGGAATTAAAAATTACAGTGTTTCTCACTTTGTTTACACAAGCTGTCTTATCATATTTTAGATATAAAATTTCATTCCCCTTAAATGTAAGCATAATAAAGACTGCAACTTGGTAGAAAGATTGAACTATGAGATTTCTCCACATAATGTTTGTAATGAGAGTTTCCTTATGCCCTACTGGATGCTTCTTCATGAGGTAATTGATTGGGGCTTCAGTTTCCAATGCAAGATATCCAAGAGTATCTATGATAATATTGACATAGAGAAGTTCAATAGTAGTCAAAGGAGCATCTCCGGATGAAACCACAAAAACAAAATTAATCGAAAATGTTGCAACCTTTACAGTGAGTTGAAAATGAATGAATTTATGAATGTTTACATAAGCTGAATGACCTCACTGAATAACCTTCACAAAACAGAAAAATTATCATCTAGAATAATGATATTCGATATTTCCTTAGCAAATTCTGTTCCCTGGATATCCATGGAGAGATCAATGTCTACCTCACGAAGTGAAGGTGGATCATTCGTTCCATTTCTAGATACTGCCACGATATGACCTCCTTTTCTTAATGCTTTCTAAGTAATTTTTGTCTATAGGTGAAGACTTTCCCATTACCCAAACCCTAGAAAGTGGTTCTTTATATCGCTTTCAATCGGCGAAATCATATTCCGCTTTTCCCATGTAACACTAACTCCACCTCACTTTTACCAGTGGAATAGTTTTATACCATTGATCTATTTGGAAAAATAAGGATGCACCAACATGTGTCTAAATATAATTGCCGACATAAAATTCCTCTATAGTTCATTTATTCTAGCCTCTCAACAATTTTCCTAGCAGAATGTTTTTAAGCCATTGGATCTTGTTGGGGTGTAGATTTAAACAAAACAATGCATCGGGGTTTAAATCTTGCAATTGTATATTGTTGATAATGATAAAAACTGTGCTTTGGTGTATTTCAATATGGCCATGAACGTTGTCCTCCATCATGACGTTTGTCAGGTTCACCACCACCATAACTACCTCTATCGCCATCATATCCATCTATGTTTCTATCTCGAATGTCTTCAACTTTCTTTTGTTATCAATACCGTCATGCGGTGATGCTCCCACTCTCAATATATACGTAATCTTGGAAGTACCTCCATTGAAAATCATTTCTATTGTTAAAACTTTTTGTATTCATGCTCCTATATTTTCCCTCACTTCATCATCTGCACTGCTTGGACTAAAATCTTTAGCTCTTCCATCAACAGAGAGCTCTTCATCATCTATGGTATCCTTCTCACAGAAATGAATCACAAAATATTCCTCAATATAATTAACTAAATCATGTGAATCCTCAATAAAATTGACCGAGTCATGTGAATCCTCATTATCATCCTCAGTACTGTGGGAATAACCATCCATGAGAAATTCACCACTCCAACTTGTGTCTTTATCACTTGAAAATCATGCATAAGAGTAGCCAAGGGATCTGATATTTGGGTCATATTTGGTGCAAAGAACATCACAATGTTTCGTGCATTCATTTTGTTGAGATTCTCTTCTTGTACAACATCGGTCATTAAATTAACTGCTGAATTTAACAGGGATACTTGTGTTGGAGGAAGAGGCTTGGAAAGTTCAACACACTCTTCCTTTGCATTGCGTTCTAGTACTTGCTCAAGGTGAGGGATTCTTGCACACCTGTAGGAAGCTCCCTAAACCATTCCTTTATCAAATCTTCCAAACTGTGAACATCTATATCATTTGGCACAATCCCCTTATTCAGTTGGTTTGAAAATGGAGGAGGGATTCGACTTCCTTTATATATAATGTTATGCACTCATCAACAATAAGACCTTGCATGACTTCAAGAGGAATTCTTATTTTATCTATTTACGTATATGCATCTCCAGTTAATACACCATGTGCAAAAAATTGAGAAAGGTTTTTGCAAAAACAACGTTGCAATCCTTTCACCCCATATTTTGAAAATGATTCAACATCTCCCGAGATTTAACCATGAATTTGGAAATCATCCTTGTCTCCTGGGATCTTTTTACCATCACATGCATGCAAATATTGTGAACATAATGACTGGAGCAGTTTTGTTCCATGATTTCTAGTATCAAAGTGGGTTTTCCTCCTCTATATTCTTTAATTCTCCCACTATACTGACGATTTTATTCAATATTTTAGTTGCTCCATCAATGCTTATTCCTTTCTTTGGTTGTGTGGAGTTGTGATTTAAAAATTTCCTTCTTATATGCTTTTGCAATGGAACATAATCCCACATCAAAAAGGAAGATGTAGGATTTATTGTTTAAAATCCCTCGCACTTCCAAAGTTCATTGATGTGTAGTGCACTATAATGTACTCCTTATGAGCCCGATGCTTGGGATTTTTTGGTAAGCTTTGGTTTATTTCTTGATTTGATTTTGTATATTTATATGGTTGGTATGTGATTGGCATATAGTATGCGATTTGGATTTATGTGTGAACGAAATGAAATAACAAAGATAACATCATAAACACAGACATTTTGCAAAGATAACAGAGATACAATAAACACATATTCTATTAAATGGGGGAAATAGAACACACTGTAATACAATTGCTAGAATGGTGGTAACTATCTCTGAGAAGAGATGTGGCTGCTATGATCATCCATTCCAATATCAATAGAAAATGAGGCCAAAGGGGCTTATTTATAACAAGGACAAGGGTGAGAACCCCAAAAGTCCAAAACGTAACCCTAGAAGATGAATCGTCATAAAGTTTGCATCCCCAAGGTGGTAAGTTGAATAGTCAACTTCCTGGGGTCATAAATTTTGCATACGATCTCCGATTTAGGCGTTCGATAGTTCATGGAAAGATCTATTCAAGATTTAAAACTTTTGACTGTGACCAAATGGATGCTAATGGAAACCATCTAGCCACCCGAATTGACAAAAAACATCGTTTAGGGCCTCAAAACAACCCCAGAAGTTTGGGACTCGAAAAACCGTAGAAAAATAACTAGGAAACTACCACAATGGATAATTGTTTTGATCCAGTGGAATAGGTGGGTTTCCACTGATATAAATCCTCCCTCCTTAGGAAGAAATGGTCTCCATTGCATCGAATCCCGTATCATATCCCGAACTGTGTGCTGAGTTGATCTCCTGGTGTGACATTTGCTGAAGTGAGGATGCAATGGAAAATTGTTTTGAGCCAGTGGAATAGGTGGGTGGCCACCGATATCCATCTGGAATAGTATGGCTCTCAGTTTTGAGCTTAGAATAAAAATTGGACTTATGCCAATACAGTTTAAATAAAATCAACTTTGGCCTTATAAAAATATAAACTTAAAAAAAATAATAAACCTCATGCCAATATATATATTTTTTCCATAAGCTAAGCTTAGGCCCCAAGTTTATAATTTTTTTTCCCGAGAACACAAATCCAAATATGCCAGCCAATAATTGATTTGAAAACCATTTTTAGCTACAATTACGTAAAACTCTCTTTTTTTTCTTTCCAAACCTGGAAATTTTTATGCATTATCAAATGAGCAAAACCTTGAAACTTCCAAATCACCATTGAAATCTTGAAATTCATACGTTGGTAACACTAACTCCCATTAAAAAACTAACAATTGGTTCTCCGACTTATCAACTAGCCAAATTCCTAGGTAAAACTCTCAAGCCGTTGGCATCTTAGACTTTCTCATACATTAAATAATCCTCCCATTTCATTAACGATATCAAAGATATTCATGTAGATGAAACTTAAATTCTGGTTAGTTTTGATGTAGTTTCGCTTTATACCAAAGTTTTGATTAAAGAAGCCATTACGATTATAAGCAAAATAACTAATTCTAAAACAACTGACTTGATTAGAATTTGTTTGAAATCTATTACTTTACTTTTCATGGTGAATTATATGAACAAACCAATGGTGTGGTTATGGGTTCTCCGCTATCACCGATAGTAGCCAATATTTACATGGAATACTTTGAGAGGAAATCCATTGATTCATTCCCCTTAAAACCAAGGAGTTGGAGGAGATTTGTGGATGATACTAATGTCATCTAGCTGCATGGGAAGGAGAATCTGGATCGTTTCTTATCCCACCTCAATAGCCAATCAGATCACATCAAATTCACAATGGAGATTCAAGAGAATAATTTACTTCCCTTCTTGGATGTTCTTATCACGATAAAGAATGATGGATCTCTTGCACACCAGGTATATTGAAAGAGGAAACATACTGAAAAATATCTCCATGCGATCTCACATCATTTACCTTCCAAAAAACTCAGTATCCTGAAAACCTTGTCCACTAGAGTTGTACGGATTATGGATAATGACCATCTTGATAAAGAATTGAATTATCTCCGCAATGTTCTTCAAAATAATGGTTACAATATAGGGGACATAAATAGAGCCTTCAAGAAATATTTATAAGAATATTCAGAAACTGGTTAATAAGGATGAAAGCAGAGGGGTGATATTCATGCCTTATATTAAAGGAACTATAGATAGGATTTCCAAAGTACCGAGGAAAAAACATATCAAGAACACCTTCTCTCCTTTGAACTTGTTGAAAAATGTACTTGAGAAAAAAAAAATGTGGTGTATTCGAAGCTAAAAAAGGGGGTCTACTCTATTCCATGTTCTTGTGGAAAACTATACATTGGTTAGACTGTTTGCTCCATAAAGGTGAGATTGAAAGAAAATTATTCGAACATATTGCACAACAAAACAAAAATCTCAGCAGTGGCTGAACACTCCATAAAGAGTAATGATTATTTTTGCGTTAAACATGCTAAAGTCATATCCACTGAAGAGCATTACAGTAAGAGACGCATCCAAGAGGAGGTAGAAATTGAGAGGAACCCTAAAAATTTTAATAGAGATGATGGTTTGGTCCTTAGTGATATTTGGAAACCTATAATATGGAAATTAAGGAATAATGAGGAACTAATTGGTTAAATGAACTCTTGAGTTCCCACATGATCCAACATTCGTTACTCCTTTATGAAGGATGGTGCGTCCCATCTTCCTGCGATTCCTCCTGATGATGGACTATGCTTAGCAGTATGAAATGTATGTCGAGTACATAAAAATTACATAGGTTTCCATATAAAAATACTCAAGATGAATCTGACTTGTGAAAAAAATAATGGTAATTACATTACCAATATCAGCCATCGTAATCTTGTTGTTACAACCCTAGCTACCGAGCAAATCCAAAAAGAAGCAGTAGAAAATCCATAAGCACAAATGACAGAAATCAATAGACATAATAAATAATAAGAAAGACAAAAAAGAAAACAAAAAAAAGAAAAGAAGAAATAAGAGAAAGAACACCAGACACAACAATAAAATCTACAATAGTTACATCACTGACCACCCCTATTAGTTCATATCGATCAACTTGGTCCAATAGTTACATTCAACCCACATAAATCCATAGAAGAAGAACTAGATCTACAGACATATTCAATTGACTGGAAAATAAACACAGAATGTTAGAGGCCAAAGAACAAATCAAACATCTAAAAACATAGGAAACCATAATTTTAGCCAAGTGTGAGAGCCCGACACAACAATTCATCACTATTTCAACAGGGACCGACTCCGACAAGCCCCTCGACAAAGAATACCTCATTTTTGAAAGCGTCATGTCGACACTTCGTGATCAATTGAAAAAACAACGACAAGAGAAGACCGAGGAAACCTATTTCCTACTCATAAATCAATGCACAACATTTATAGAATAACACATAATGTTGATGCAATATCTAGGAGAATATGATATGACTATAGATTTCTTACAGAATTGATACACTTACTGTGGTCATGTATTTGAAGAAATGAAAAGGACCCGTGATCTCATCAGTACACTTCAAAACTGATGACCAGTGACCAGTGAAGAAATGGTGCAAACCATTGATGATAAAATCATTTTGGAAATCAATAAACTTGAAAAATTGGAAAGATAATAACATCAATGGATTAGTCATATGCGAGTTAGTTTGACCAACATGGATAAAATCAGACCACAACTTTAATGAATGATTTCTGCTGCTGAGAAAAAAGAAACAACTCCAGGGGATGGACATGATTAACATTCTAGATTTGGATATGCATAAAAATATGGAGAACTTGCTGAGTCTCACCACCCTTACCATCGACATAAAAAATTCTCTCCATGCTTGGGAAGAATTCCAACACCAGTTATCAATATATGCTGAGGTTATTGTAGAATCATTTGTTCAGCAACAACCAACCACAAGTCATACCAAGCCATAAGTGAATAACAACATAGGGTTCCAACTACTCGGGTGAAAATATTGTCATCTACCCATTTCTTTGGGATGAAGAAATATTCTGAGGTGGGGGAGATGTTAGAGGAGCATAAGTCGGCTAGCCGACTAGGTCCTTCAACAGACTAATTGTAAACAATAGATTATGTCGACCTCACAAGTTGTGCCAATTAGTTGAATTGACATGTAGTTATGTAACCAATTGTAAATATTATATATAGGCTGTAGAGCCAGATAAATACTTGGTTCGGTTGGATGTATGAACCCCTTTATGTGTTATTGTGTAATATAAGCACTTGTTGTTCTGGCTATCATTCTTTGTCTCTTGTCTATATCATTGCTTGCATAAATCTGTAATATATATAATTGGTAACCTTTCAATCTATTTGATTACAACACATATCCTTTATATACTTTGTTTGAGAGATGAATATGCCACATTTTAGTTAAGATATTTGCAATCCCAAGAAGAATGAAGATTATTTGAGCAAGGACATTTCAAATTATTTTTGCATGTTCACAACAAAATTTTGACTAAGGATGTCACCACTGCTTCCAAAAATTATGTCATCTACATATACCTTGATCATATATATGTTTTTTCCTTCAACGTTTATGTACAAATTGTTGTCGACATGACCCTTTTTGAATTCTTGTTGTCGCAGATATTTATCTAGCCTTGAATACCAGTTTCTTGGTGTTTGTTTTAGTTCATATAATTCCCTTTTCAACCTGCAAACTTAGTTTTCATTGTATGAGAGAGAGAATCCTTTAGGTTTTTCTATGTACACTTCTTCTAATTCTCAATTCAAGAAAAATGATTTGACATCCATTTGGTACACTATGATATTGTTGGAGCAGGAATATGCTAAAAATATTCTAATTTATTCCATTCAATATACTAGAGTGAATGTTTCCTCAAACTCTATTCCTTCAATATGTGCATATCCTTTGCATACTAACCTTTCCTTGTTCCATGCAACCTTTCCTTCCTCATTCAGATTGTTTTTGAATATCCATTTTGTCCCTACAACATTTTCGTCTTTGGGTCTTGGAACAAGTTCCTAAGTATGATTCTTATTAATCTAATCCAGTTCTTCTTCCATGGACTTTACCCGGTGCTAATATGTTTTAAATTCAATAAATATAATTGGTTCTATCAAAGAAAATGATGAAAAATGTACCTATTCAATGCATCAGTCACGAGTCTTCTCCTAGTTCCTACACCAACATTTTATCGCCTATAATCACATCTTTCAAGTGATTCTTTTGAACAAATATGGAAGAAGTTTTTGTATTTTCATGTCCCCATATTTTTGTACATAAAAGTGTTGACCATTTCCAACACATTGGGGGGTCAAAGATGCATTAATTACCTCACCTAGGGAATTTTGTCCAAATATTATTTATGAGTCATTAATTAATTAGCCTAAGGAAATATTGCTAAATAATTATTATTAAGGCATGCACTTGATTTTAATTATGTCCATTAATTAATTATTGTGAAAATAACATGCAGAATTGATCTTTCCATGGTGGGCACAATTAGCAAGCCAACTTGCCAAGGGAGGAGATTAAGAAAGTGGATACTCTATGACAAAAGAAGTAAGAGAGAAAAGGGAAAGTGCCCAAAAGCTATGACAAAATATGTCATAACAAAAGAAAGAAAGTTTTGGAAAATAAGGGTGTAGTTTCATCTTAGAGACTCAGAAAAGCTATCAGGAAAAAATAAGGAAAATTTTGGAAAAGGAGGGCATAGTTTGCTTATGGAGACTCAGTCTCAAAAGTAGGGAAAAACATAAAGCTGTAAAGAATAAAATAAAAAAATATTTGACTGAGGGCACAGTTGCTAATTTAGAGGGATGACTTGGACATGGAAACATTTCCACATGGTCCTACTTTCCAATTTTTTCAAGGAGGGGTATATTTGGCTAGGGTTAGGGCTTCTAGGTCACCATTCACCTCTACTTGCTAAACAGGTCACCCATAGTTATATAAAATGACAATTATAGCTCATTCACACAGTTTGGTTAATGCATGTTTTATAATTGATTGAATAATAATTTTCATTTTTGAGTGGTGAGCCTCAATATCTTAGGTGATGTGCCCTAAGTCCCTTGTACCCCTTCTCCCCTCTTCTTCCCATTTCTTTTGCAAGTATTACTGAAGCTAAGAAGCATATTTAATCTATTGAAGGAGATTTTTTGAAGGTGTTTATGTATATTTCAGTCCATTATCAAATCATCTTGGAGATCTTTGTGGCCTCCTATCAGTGACACCCCTTCCGCTTTTCTCCTCTCTATTCTATGATCTTCTACCAATTTTGGAGCTATGTAATGGAGATTTTGAAATAAATATGATCTTATATATATATACTGATGTATAATTTAATATTAAATATCAGGTTCATACCACCTTTAGATCACTCCCAAAGTTTGTGAGGTTTAGGGATCAAATTTCTTGGGTTTCCTAGCTTCGAAGTCATAATTTTTGGAGTTGTGCTATGAGAGGTTACCCATGTGAATATTTTGAGAATTATTTAGACCCTCATGGTCCTGATATTTTATTATTTATATTCTATGCATGGTTCATAAAATTCTGATCTATTTTTACTAAGTGGTGTATCAATCTTTTACACCCTACCTAGATTTCATTGCGAAAATGACTAGTTTTCCAATTCAAAGCATTTTAGGTACCTAAAAAGGTCCATTTGTTTTAATTTATGTTCTGAAAATTAGTTAAAACAATAATTATTACATCCCATGTTTAAAACCAAAATTTAGTTCCTCTCTTATTGCATTTGGAAAGCACTGAATCTTGACTAGTTGCACAATCTTGGTAACTGGTTTTCATAGTCCAACCCTTAATATTCCTTGTGACTGTACAGAATTGTTTAAAAAATTAATAAACTATTATATACATATATTATAAACTTATTACCAATACAAATCAGTTTACTCAATCCACCGGTTGATTGGACAAGAGAAAAGTGCTTCCTAGTTTCACTGTTAGGTGACCCAGAAGCGTGGGAGTAAGTTTCAACATAGATGACTATGAAACCTAAATGGCCCCTAATATAAATGTGTTATGGAACAAACTCTATCATTCATAAGTTATGTCCTTGGTTTCTTCCATCATCCGCTTCCCTATGTAATCATTTCTTAGCAAAAATATCCTATTTTCCTAGTCCAAAAATTGACTGATTGAGTGCACTAGTTTTATATCAGAATTTTAATTCAATTTTAATCAAGTTAGTGACATTATATTTATATCAGAATTCATATTATTACATTGGTATAATATCACCTTCCTCCACCCCTATGGAAGGTAAGATCTTGGTGAATAAAATTTTGCAAATCACTAAATCCAGTTGCAACTATGAGGTTGCTACCAATGATTGAAGAATACATTGAGTAGTGCGAAGAAGAATATTACGAAGAGACCACATGCAGTACCTAATGTATATTATGTAGGTATGATGTTGATGATTTATTACCTCCATCCTATGATGAATCCATTTGGAAGGAATATACTAGTTTCAGTGGTCAAGTGTTCAATGGGAAGAACTCTAAGAAATCTTCCCAGTATTTCATGGAATATTGTTCCTTGAAAGAAGAGATAAGGGAGGTATTATTTTTTCAATATTTATGTCCTTTTGAAATAAAAAATATATTCATATATCCATACTATGGGGAAAACATGCGAAATATTGCACACCAGGTTGATGAAGTGTGCAAGGAAGTGGAGACTAAAAGGTTGCCTCCTGAAGCCAAAAGAGGAGGAAATAAGGAAGATTCATCAAATCCATATTCTTGTCCAAGAAGTAAGAGGATGTTTGTATTTTTTCCAAACATAACTTACAATTACCATATTGATGAAGAATCCTCAAGTTCCTTGAAGGAGAAGAGAAACAAAGCAGGGACAAAGATCCATGAAGTTGAAGTTGAATTCTCTGCAAGGTTCTTGGTGGGTGATCTGCAGATTAAAGTCACCTTTGAAGCCACACAATGAAGAATAAAACAAGGCCACACCACTTGGGTGTGAACCAGAAAAATTGGTGGAGGAGCATGCCACCAAAGTATCTGTACAGGGAGAGGGTAACATGAAGGACATGGACGATAAGGGCTCTGATTTTTGAAGCATCCATATGATTCATGGGATATTGAAAAGATTGTGCTTGCCTATGAGGATAGCAAGATGAAGGACAATTGTGAGAGAGATGAATTTACTCCTAGTCTCTTTGTTGGTGAAAAAAAAATTGGTGCAAAGTAATGTGATGTTGTCAATGATGATAAGGGATATTTTGGATCATATCCAAAATAATAAAAAATATTAGATCTGAAGTCATCATCTGAACTCCCCAAGGAAGTGGAAGACAAGCCCCCACTAGCTGGATGTGAACTAGAAAAATTGAAGGAGAAAAATATAATGCAAAGAGATGGACACAGTTCAAAATTTTGGACTCTCTTGCAGCATGATGAAGCTTAAATGACAAGGTATGATATGATTTTTGATTTTTGTACAAATCACATGTCATTCCAGACTTTAGATATACCCTCCACTTCACACCATGGAAGTGATTTTGCAGAAAATTCAAAGGCTGACTTGTATGATGAGAATGAGTTTTGTGTTGTGGATCCATGCAACAAGAAAAGTAGTATTATATGTCATCTATTATAGGAAGAAACCTTGGTGGAGGATCTTATTTGTGAGACACATCACTTGATTGGACCACTTAAGGAGGACAAAGAACATTTTATGGTAGCCTTGAACAACCTTGTTGACATCAATGCCTTAGTGGCAAGATGTTGTTGGAAAGCTTCTGGAGGAAAGATGGAAGGAGAATCCTTTCCATAGTAGTGCATAGCATTGAAATAAGGAATGGCCAAGATGAAGGAGATCTATGTGAACTTACTATCTAACGGAGATCATCTCTTTATGGTGGCTGAAATGTACCATGGTGCACTCAAGAAGGAGGAAGAAAAATTTGGTAAGCTCACTCATGAGTTGGAGATCACTAGTAACTCATTGAAGAGCACACAAAGATACATTCAGGAGTCAGAGTCACAGACATATCAAATTAAAAATTAGTTGAGAATGTCACACCTTTCATTTTGCATCGAAGGGAAGTTTCTAGGTATAATGGGAAAATCTCATGTGGAGGAAGGACATGAGAAAAGAGAAGATTTGCAAATGCTTGGAAAAATCCATGAGGAAGACGATATGGACCAAGCACCGATTGATATTGAGGAGAAGGATAAATTCTTATTCTCTATCAGAAATATGGTTGATCACTTTCCATAGGGATCGGCAAATAAAGTTCCTTATTCATCCATTAATTGGGTGGATCGAGTCACCTTGGGAATGAACACTATGGGAGGTAAAGAGTTCAATTTATGTAATGAATTCTTTGTACTAACATGTGGGTATCCACAAAGATATATGTTGCATCCCTTAGGTAACACACATACACTTACACATGAGGTGCATTCTGATTTGCATGTGCTTGAGGAGATTGAGGTCAAACAAGATTAAGAGCAAGCACTTGCATGTTTCCTACGAGATTATGAGTTGCCTCTAGGGAAGTGTTGTACAGTTTTGGAGGAGGCACATAATATCACTGTCATTGAGTCAACCAATGGAGTAAGTTATATTGATGGATGAGTGCTGCAAGGATTTGTTTCACAATTATTCACCTCTATTTCAGCCACATCATGTGGGAATAAAAATTGGGTGAAAGGATTTTCTCTATTGATGCCAGTGGAGGAGCATGATATTTTCACTCTTCTAGTGGAGGGATTGATGGTAAATCCATGTGGCTTGACAAGTGCATCATTGATAGTTGAATTATTCAACATACAAGTCTATTTTTCCATTGTTTGGGTGGTTAGACACATGATGGAGATGTGTAATCCAGAGGGAAAATATTTTTCTTGCATCATTGGAGATACATCAGACACATCAAAATAATTGTATGAGCAGTTTGGGGATACTTGTTGGTTGGCTGATGCTTCTAATCATTGGGTTTGGACATGGATATCACACCTACGCCATTGTGAGAGTCAATGCTGATGTGCATCAAGAACATAAATAAATTTATGTTGGGTGGGGAAATCTCACAAATTTTCAATTTTGCATTGAGAATTTCCTATTTTTAGTGCATGGGTATAAATTCCACATCATGAATCTCATTTCCTATGATCATAAATTTTCATGGTGGATAGTAATGTTTGGATACTTACAGTTGAGGAAATGGGATCCATGCATACTTTTGTCTGATACGTTGTGTGCGAAAGAGTTCTCACTAAAGGGGGTGAAATGAAAGCAATGGGACCCTGGAATTGATTTTTTTTGGAGAAAATTTAGATGTTGGATTGAGGGAGAATGTCAACTTTTTTTTGCACATGAGTTCATGCTCTAGTTCTCCTACATGGTGGAAAAATTTTCAGCACTCTAGAGTGCTTCTGCTTTAGGACAAGAATATTTGGGAGGGGAGGACTATCATGTCCCCATATTTTTGGACATAAAAGTGTTGACCATGCCCAGTGACATTGGGGGGTTAAATATGCATTAATAACCTTACCTAGGGAATTTTTTCCAAATATTATTTATGAGGCATTAATTAACTATCCTAGGGAAATATTGCTAAATAATTATTATTAAGGAATGTACTTGATTTTAATTATTTCCATTTATTAATTATTGTGAAAATAACATGTGGAATTGAGATTTCCATCCCAGGCACAATTGGAAATCCAAATTGCCAAGGGAGGAGATTAAGAAAGTGGAAACTCTATGACAAAAGAAGTCAGAGAGAAAAGGGAAAGTGCCCAAAATCTATGGCAAAAGAAGTCAGAGAGAAAAGGGAAAGTGCCCAAAATCTATGACAAAAGCTATCATAACAAAAGAAGAATTTTTTTGGAAAAGGAGGGCGTAGTTTCCTCTTGGAGACTTATAAAAGCTGTCAAGACAAAATAAGGAAAGTTTTGTCAAAGGAAGGCGTAGTTTCCTTATGGAGACTCGATCTCAAAAGCAGGGAAAAGCATAAAGCTGTCAAGAATAAAAGCAACAACTATTTGACTAAGGAGGGTGCAATTTCTAGGTTAGAGGGATGACTTGGAAATGGAAAAATTTACACATGGTCCTACATTCCAATTTTCTCAAGGAGGGCGTATATGTTTCTAGGGTTAGGGATTCTAGGTGGTTGACTTTCTCTCACAGGTCACCATTGGCATCTACTTGCTAAACATGTCACCCATATTTCTATAAAAGAACAATTCGAGTTCATTCACACAGTTTGGTTAATGTATTTTTTGTAATTGATTGAAGCTTAAGATTCATTTCTGAGTGGTAAGCCTCAATATCTTGGGTGATGTACCCCAAGTCCCTTGTTCCCCTTCTCCCCTCTTCTTCCCATTTATTTTGCAGGTATTATTGAAGCTAAGGAGAAGATTTAATATATTGGAGGAGGATTTTTTGCAGGTGTTTATGTCTCTTTAATTCTAGTATCAGATCATCTTGGAGATCTTTGAGGCCTCCTATCAGTGACATCCCTTCCTCTTTTCTCCTTCTCCCTATTCTATGATCTTCTAGAAATTTTGGAGATTTGTAATGGATATTTTGACATAAATATGATATGTGATATATAATGATGTATAATGTACTATTAAATATCATTTTCATACCACCTTCATATCACTCCCAAATTTTGTGAGGCTTAGGGATCGAATTTCTTGGGTTTCCTAGCTCCGGAGTCATAATTTTTTGAGTTGTGTTATGAGAGGTTACCTATGTGACTATTTTGAGAATTATTTCGACCCTCATGGTCCTGATATGTTATTATTTAAATTATCTTCAATTTTCATAACATTATGATCTATTTTGACTGAGTTTTGTATCAATCTTTTACACTGTACCTATATTTCATTACTAAAATGACTAGTTTTCCAATTCGAAGCATTTTATGTACCTAAAGAAGTCCATTTGTTTTAATTTATGTTTTAAAAATTATTTAACACCGTAATGATGACATCCCATGTTTAAAACCAAATTTTAGTGCCTCTCTTATTTCATTTGAAACATTAGAGGAAATTTTAACTCAAAATGGGCCTCCTAAGGAAAATTAATAAATTAATAAAATAATATTTATTAATTTTGGAGGAAGAAAAGAAAAAAATACTTTTTTTTGGTATTTTCGACATATCTCCTTGTGTTTTTACTCAAATTTCGATTAGGAGAGCTCATTGGATGTGAAATTAAATTTTGCATCCAACGAGTACCCACTCGACATACATCATCCTCATGTTTTTCCAGGTATTTCTTGTTTTTGGGGTAGAGTGGTTCATCATCATCACGTTTTTTCAAGTATTTGATGACATGGAATTTGTATTATTTTTGGAAGGCCCATTTTAAATTGAAATTTCCTCTAATGAGCACTAAATCTTGACTAGTTGCACAATCTTGGTAACTAGTTTTCATAGTACAACCATTAATATGCCTTGTGACTATTCAGACTTGTTTAAAAACTAAATAAACCTTTATATAAATTTATTATAACCTTATTACCAAGCCAAATCAGTTTACTGAATCCATTGGTTAATTGGACAAGAGAAAAGTGCTTCCTAGTTTCACGGTTAGGTGACCCAAAAGCATGGGAGTAAGTTTCAGCATAGATGAATTTGAAAACTAAATGGTACCTGATATAAATGTGTTATGGAAGAAAATATATCATTCTTAATTTCTTTCCTTGGTTGCTTCCATCATCCGCTTCCCTATGTAATAATTTCTCAGCAAAAATACCTTATTTTCCTACTGTTGTTTAGGACAACACACCCTTATAATCTAGGGTCTCTCGGATTACTAACTTAATAAGATATACTTGCAAACAATTAGATATGTATAAATTTAAATAGGAGTAGGAAGAAAACTTTTAAAACCTAGTTTATGACGGTTGATCCAAGCCTTTTCTTCTCCTCTTCTAGTTGCTTCCACAGCTTTAAGGGCTTCTCCAATCACCTGCAAAGAACAAGTTCTTCCTGTAAATATCTTTTATATATATATATATATATATATCAATGGTTAATGAAAAAAATATTCATAATACGATTATAAGATAATTCAATAATAAACATATACATGAGTGCACAATAATGGAACAAGAACTTTCTTTATTAATAAACAGAGAATTGTGAGATTACAACCCAAATTCTAAAACAAGTACTCCTTCTACAAACCAAGGACACTGACTTCTACTACTCCAAAATGTCTGAAGGAATCCCACCAGCATAAATTTTCTCTTGTAGGAATGATTTATTATCCCCATCCCTTTCCCTCTATTTATACATGAGGTAAAAGAGAGGTTTCGAAGGTTAGGATGGTTGAGACAGTTGAGATAGTTATGATTAGGGGATCAAATTTCTCGACTAATCATGATTTATATTTTTTAACTTCAAATTAAGGTACATGTGAGTATTGATATAGGAAATTCATGTATGGCACGCTCCTTTCTTTAAGGAAAATCACGTGTGCAATGTACACGTGCATTGTAATGCACATACTCGCGTGTGATACATGGGTTGCTGTGAAAATAGTTGTGTGTGCAACCCTAATGTCCAAATAAAAATATATTCAGCTGGTTAGGAGACTATGTATCATCAGTCATGCCCATATATAGTGTTTTAGCTACTTCAATATAGTTTGTCCTTTTGTGTCCTAACGTATTGGATGTTAGTACTCAGATGGAGAAGTACCATTTTACATGATAACACCTAGTCCAAAATTGACCGATTGAGTGAACTAGTTTTATATCAGAATTTTAATTCAATTTGTAGAAAGTTAGTGACATGATTTGTATATCAGACTTTGGATCATTACATGTATCTATTTGACTTATTTCATTTGTTCCTTTTTGAAGAAAATATCCTTATTGCTCAATTGTCCTTTCTTCATTCGGTGTAGCTTCTATGATTTTTTCAGGCATAGGTTGATCATCATCATCTATCTTGTTGTATTTGAATTATTCATAGACTTTCACATTTCTACTTTCAACTATCTTCTTTAACCTCATATTATACCATATGTATTCCTTACTTCTAAGAACATACCTTAGAAAAATTCCTTTATCGGATCTTGAATCAATTTTCCAAGATTATCATCATTTATTTTTATACAACACTTTCTTCCAAAAATATGGAAATGTTTAATAGTGGAATGTATTACTTTCCAGAGTTCATACAGAGTCATGTTTCTGCCTATTATGATTTGTGCTCTATTTGAAAATTGAAGAACAGTATGAACAACCTACGTTTAGAAAATGTCAGAAAACTCGGAATCAATAAGTATGGTTCTAGCCATTTCTTGCATAGTTCAGTTTTTCCTTTCAGCTAATTCGTTCTGATGTGGTGTTCAAGCTATTGATAATTTCCTCTTGATTCCATGCTGTTCACAGTATTCTTAAAAATTATTGTATGTGTATTCTCTACCGTTGTGTGATCTTAGGCTCTTAATTTTTTTATCTGTTTTATTTTCAACAAATTCCTTGAGCACTTTAAAGCATTGAAACTTTTTAGATTTTTTCTTGAGGAAGAAAACCCATGTCATTCAAGTGAAATCATCTATGAAGAGTGAAAAACAACATTCACCTTTTAACCATTTGGTTCTGGTAGGTCCACATAGATCTGCATGGACCAACTCCAATGATCTTGATGTAATGTATTCCTTTGTCTTGCAACTTACTCTTGTTTGTTTTTCATGTTGACAGTGTTTGCAAACTAATTGTAAGGGATTTGTGATTTTTGGAATGTCCCTCACGGCCTGTACTTTTCTAATCTTGATAATATTGTCAAATTTTATATGTCCCATTCTCCTGTGCTGAAACAAAATTTCATGTACTTGCTTTAGGAAACATTTTTCTTCCTTTTCATATAGTATATAGACATTGTTTGACGTTTTGGTTGTAGTTTCCACTAAGCTTCCTATATCTCTATATTTTATTCTACATTTTTCTGAATCAAATGTGAGAGTTTGTCCTTAGTAACGCATTTGAATCACACAAAGAAGATTATGCTTCATATTCTCAACTAACAAGACATTGTCTGCTTTAGTTCTTTGGAGTTCAAGAGTGACCTTGCCCTTACCTATGATCTTAGATGATTCATGTTATACATAAATCTCATCATCAGCATGTGATGAGGCCCCAAACACAGTATGTTCCCTGAATCCCAAGTGTTGAAGTTTATTTGTTGGTCCAGATATCAATCCTGCATATGAAAATCTAGCACCACTCCTACCTTTTAGTCTATGAGCGTTACCTTCTTGAGGACGCCTTTAATATTTTGACAGTAGGTGATGCCACCACCTTTACCTCTTGTTCAAGGTGTGGTTCTTCCCTATCACCGCTTTGTCATAGTGGGGAAGAAGCACTTACCTTGGTAAAAAGTTAAAAATAGAGGTTTCCACGAAGCTTCTCGAAGGAAGGCTTTGTGGATCCCTTATCCCTACATCCGAGGACCACCTAGACTCGAGATCCATCCTTTTGGGATCTCCTATCCACCTCACCCACCATTTACTCAACCATCCCTATCCTCCCAAGGCCTATATAAGCAGGCTCATATCCATGGTTGAGGGAGAGAAAAGTTATGTTGTTGCATTGACATTCTGGCCTAAATCAGTAGGGTGAGCATAGGAGGAGAAATTTGGAGCTATTGGGGACAAGGTATCGGTATTGTGAAGGAGATTATTGACACTAAGGCAAAGGTTGTGCATTTTTCCTAGAAGTAATTCATTTTCTACAAAGTATATGTTTCCTCCTCTTTATTCTTTGAAATTTAAGAAAATTCCTTTATCTCCTGCCATATGTTTGGGATACCCACTATCAATATACCATTAACCTTTCTTAATCTACGCATTTAGTGCCATTGTGCATTCTTCATGACTTGGTTGATTGATATTAATAAGCCATACTTTTCTTGAGTTATGACCACTTCCATTTGTTCTGAGCAGTGAATATTTATCTTTGCAATCTTTGGTCAAATGTTTGTGATTGTCGCATTGTTGTCATTTCCATTATGTTCTTAAAGGACTAAAGGGTTATATATTCTTTTGACGGTTCAAATTTTATTTCAACATTATTCCTTCTGTAGGTGAATCTATTCTACTCCTTAGTGACCAAAATTTATACAAGAAAACAATTACCTATGAAAAGTGTCTGGTACCTTATGGGTTGATAACTTCCCGGTTGCATACGGTTTATGTTATAAAAAGAGGACATCTTTCTTTTGTAACTTAGTTCTATTTTAGGCTTGAAAATCTTGATTTTATTCACATAGATTCTAGATTTGTTCCCATATTTTTAGTTGATCTAATGTATTTTTACAAATTCCCTGTTTATTTTCTGAATTTTTGCCAAAATTTCAACTGATCATTTTCCTTGTGTAGTTATTCTCTTAGACAATTAACCTATTCTTCCAATTTTTTACACTTTTCTTCTTGATGGGTTAGCTATTCCATTATTTTTAGCTTGAGCTTTCTTATTTCTTCAACTTGTTCTCTATGTTTTGAAAGTTTCTCCTTCAGATCCTTGTTTTTCTTCCTCGATTTTTCTAATTCTTCCAAAGAACTAATTATTTCTCCTTGAAAATCTACTTCAGCTAGTTCTTCATCTTTTTGTGAATCCTTCATGGTTTTAGGAAGCATTTCTAGTTTATCATTTCTGTGCTGGATATTTCTTCCATATGTCAGTATGTTACTAAAGACACCCTCTCTGATATCAATTTTTGGATTTATCTTATTACTGAGAGGGGGGGATAAGTAATTTCATAGATATGTATATTATTTATCTATGATAGATTTTCACCAATTCAAAATTTTGTAGTAGCAACAATAACAAAAAAAACAATGCAAAAATATCTGAGAATGTTTTTATATCTATAAATATGTGTATGATTACATTAGTGAGATATTGTGATTTCCAAACATGAGAACCCACTCATTTTAGGTGTTGAAGTGATCCCCAAGTACAATTTGTTGGTTGTTGGCACCAACCTGCAACAACTTCAATCTGCATGAGCACCGAATCATGAATTTCATGCATCAACTTGAACATATATATGACTAATTACGTAGACTACGAATTGTGGATTCAAGCTTTAACCCATGGATAATTGTGCTCTCCGATTTTGGAAGCACCAACTTGAAGGAGGCTCCGACCCCCTTTATCTACGCCAACAAAAAGGATTCTATAACACCCCAATTGTATTTACCATCTATAACTGGAAGGAGGATCCAACCTCCTAGATTTTATTTGCACCAATAAAAAGGATGCTACAACACCCTGATTATATTCTCCAACACTGAATCAAAGGAAGCTACAACCCCCTTCTCCTTTTCCCGTTCGACCTCCCTGATATGAAATCAGATTGTATTGAAAAACTACAAATACAAAAAAGACCTTATCCTTGTGAATGTATTCACAATCCATGACTGCTGTAATTTCTTCGATCTACATATGAACATTTAGTTGACAAAGCCACAATGTGTAAAAACCACTGCAATCTATGTCTTTACTCTGAATTTTTGTTCCGCATATTAACATTAGAAATTTTTTATCACTCAACAACTTTTTATCTTTTACCGTCTACGTCATTCAATGAGTAAGAATATCACACATCCAAAATATGGGTATTCTCTTAATCTATCACACTTCTTCATTGTTCATCGATGTCTAGTTTTGCATAGTTTGGCTCCACTATTTAAAAAACTATTACTACGATCAACAAGCCATTGATACCCCAAATAATTCTGAATCTTGTCCAAACATATTATCTCATATCTCCATTCTTAACAAGCTTGCTTCACCACATCCATATCTTTCTTATTTATAGTCTTGTTTCCTCAAGATATGTGTCCACTTGGTGAATTTCCTTATCCTTGGACAACACCCCACTTGTTTGTGTTTTCACCAAGTTAGGATCTGCGTCAATGTGCCACTTATCACAATTCTTGTTTGTGTGGTGTATGGTGCACACATGCCATTATCCTTGTGGGAATTTTTTACATAGGTTCATAGCCCATATTTATATTCATATATCATGTGAGATCATGTAGTCAGATGAGTTGACCTACTGCCCGCAACCTTCTCGATCATGAAGGATACGGTCCTAGAGGTCTATCCACTCTGTGTTTAATGGGGATTTTCCCTCCTTGGGAATGTGTCCCCACCAAGTAGTGCTCATAAATCAAATCATCCGTAGACAACTCACTGCCTCCTGGACCTATCAGTGCTACTCATCTCCCCCTATGGGACAATACAGTCAAAAAATAGATGTCTTTCACATTTATAGTCAAAATATGGGTACTGACCTTGAAATGATGTTAATTCGAGTCCCACGTGCAGATCAAGTGCTCCAATAAATGCATGTATGCCCTCATCCCTGGCACTCTAAAGTGTTTGAGAATCCCACACTCATGGAGGGCCCTCATGGTCATTGGGTCATTGGTCGCTTACAAGTCATCCAAATCATGTTGTATTTCTTTCCAAATCACCATTTTTTGAGTAGTTCTCCTACCAAAAATAATTTAAACATCCATTAAAAGCATGATATAACCCTTGGAAGGAAGAAAAATTGCAAAAGAGTGGGTATTTTTTGTTTTTTTGAAGTGACCTAGTTGTTGGTGCACTCTCTGTAGGAGAACAGAGCACCAACACTCTTTCGCTATGGTGACAGAGCGCCCTAGGCACTTTTTCATCTGTCGAGGGGTGCATCGGTGCACCCCCCAAAAGGGAGAAAAATGTTGGCCTAGGCGCACTTTGTCTCCTTGGAGAAACACTCCAAAAACTAAAAAAAATGACTTAAAATAAAAAAAAGGGCACCATGAAAGTAAAGGGATGAAATTTAGGCGCTCTTACCTGATCCAAACGGTTCGAGTAGAGGTGGTCTAAAGCTCCCAGAATCCTCATTTGAAAATCAACCCGTTTGCACAAAATTCACTCCAGCACTATGGTAAATTCACAATGGTAAAAAAATAGTTACTATTCCCATTTTTATATCACTTTTTATTTTTATTTAAAAATATATGATAAAATATTTAAATTTTTAGGGTTCTTTCCATGTATTTTCTATAGTTTTCATAATGAATTTGTTCTATCTCTGTTTTAAAGATTTCAGGTCATTTTTTCGATGTATTTGGCTATGTATGAGTTTCTTTCATCTTTTTCACACTTTAGGATAAAGATGAAGAAGCACCAAGCATCTTTTATACCTTTGACATGCTCATCAAAAACTCAACGAAGAGATATCACGTACACTTTTACTGTTTTTCAAACCCGTTAAAATTGGATTATGAAAAAAGACACTTATGAAGTCATCTTTAAGCACTTTTTAGTCTCCTTAAACACGAAATATCACCAATCGAACTGGATGCTTTCACGCTTGTAAAAGTATTTGAATTATCATCTAGTCGATGGTAGTTTAACCCTTTTCGGATCGATTAGACTCATTTACGAAAAAGGTACACTCTAGTTTATCGCAACTAGAAGAGTTCTCTTGGGCATTATTTTTTACTTTTTTAGGCCTCGGGGATTAGATTATGAAAAATTCCACCCTGGAGTCTTCTTATTCATTTCAGAATCTCTAAACATGAAATGATGACTAATTTTTCTTTCACCGGACTCATAAAATCAAAGATGAAGGATCCTTTATGGGAATGAACCCCTCCTTTCTTAGGTTCATGAAAAGTATGAGAATGGACTTGTCACTTGATAAGATACAACGAGTGTTTGTTACCTACCCTATTTGAACTCATAGAAACGGAAATGAGACTCATCCTTCGTGATGGGGAAATTAAGGGAATGGGAAACATCTTTTATTTGTACTAATGGCAGCTCATACTCCACCCTTTGACCATGGCACCTGTCTACATTTTCATTTTCTAATAGTTGGGTATTTATCTTATCCTTGAGTCGATCCACTTTCATGAGTCATCAAATCCTTTGAGTCAAGTCAAAGAATGCATCATCATCCTATTGCATTACACCTCGTCTTTGCCTCATTGAGTCAATGTTGCCAAGTCATTTGTCACATCGTTCAATGTTCAAAGGGAACCTCCTCTACAATCAACCTCTTCAGTTACCTTACTATCCTTCAAAATCAGTCATATCTGAGTCAACCCTATGTTTGTTTCATCACTTCATCATCATATTTTGTTCCATGTTTCTTGTCAATGATGGGGGAATCATCATGGACCTCCTTCTACAATTCTATTCTTGCCGACTTCAAGACATCATCCAGGAATCAGACTTAGAAACCAAGTCAAGTACCTTGAATCCTGCATGCCTCAATGGCATATTTTCTTGCTTTCAACAGTAGGTTTACATCAATAACCTATTATTGGAAGATTCTACTAAGTGTTTGACTTCAAGTCCTTTATTCACACTCAGGATAATGTGTTGGGATACCTTGGGAATCATTGACATCAATGGTGATTTCCCTCGCACTTGTTAACGATATACGTCAATGACTGGTATTCAAGTGGTTTCTACCAAATTCAACATCAAGAAATTTATTCACATGGTTAGAATCATATCGTTAGGGATTGTAATGAAGACCTAAGTGGTTAGGTATTCATGTAAATATGTTCCTATCCTCAAGTTGCGATGGATAATAATTTGAATTCATGACATGGATCCACATTGTATATTTGGTGGTTGTGTTCATTATTGAGTTTGGATAACATGGATCTACTTTGTATGTTCTATAACCGTGTTCTATTTTCAGTCTTATTGATCATGGATCTACAGTGTATTCTTGGTAGCCATGACATAGTCATCACCCATGGATCTGCAATGTATTGGTCTGCAGCCATGATTGAGTTAGATAGTTGGTCACTGGTCTTGCATCAAATGTAAACTCATCTCTCTTTTTCCTCTGATACCAGATCGACATCTAGAAAAGTATTTTACATATCACATACCTCTAGATTCATAATTTGGGGGGAATTGTGTTGCACCTAAAATATGTACCAATGCTTCAATCCCTCAAAATATCTGGCTAAGAACTCTTTTGGATACCTTTTTCCTACTCCTAGCCTAGTTGGTGCATTTTGCTTTCTATTGCAGAGCACTAGGAAGGGTTGTCACACCTTGCTCATTGACAATAGGTGTTGGTGGTGCCCTTTCCTTCACTACAGGGTGTGCTGGAGCACTTACCCTCATTGCAAGAAGTGCCAACAAGATTTAAAAAGAAAAAATAGAAGTTTTGAGAAGCTTCCAAGAGAAAGATCTCATGGAGGATGATCCTATCTACTTGGGAGAGCTGGCACTCGACTTCCTGTCTGATAGGGATCATTCCCTATCCTCTTCCTAAAATATTTCAACTCATTTGAGCCTCCCTTCACTACTAGATTTCGATCCAAAATCCGATGGTTTTTTCCGACGGCGCGCGGATTTTTTATTTTAACAGTGCCAAAAATCAGGAAGATAAATTTTTTTTTTGTAATGATGGTGATTAGTGTCGCTTAAGCGGCGGCTAGGCTTGCAAGCGTCGCTTAAGCGACGTCTATCCTCCTAAGCGTCGCTTAAGCGACGGCTATCCTCCTCTAAGCGTCGCTTAAGCGACGTCGCTTCAATCATTTAATAATTTACTAATGTTTTATCAATCATTTAATAATTTGTCGTAATCGGTTTATTATTTAAAATGGAAAGCGACGCTTAAGACATTATCCCACACACATTAAAATGGAAAGGCTAGGTTCATTTTTCATATAAATAGATGTACGGCTAGGTTCATAATCTCACACACTGAGTCTCGCACTTATCTCTTGGTTAAGAAGTGCGAAATTCCTAAGGGTTTTTTTTTGGCGTTGCTCTTTTGTGGGGATCTTCCCACTTGGTCTTGGATTTTGGTCTTGCTCTTTGGATTTGGTTCTAACCCTTGTGGAAAAGACGACTCATCATATACTTGGGTTTGCTCGTACTTTGTTCTTAGGGTTTGAGTAATAAAATGTCACGTAACAATGATGTTACAGGTCATCAAGATCCGACAGAACAAAATCGACAATTGCTTGCTAGCTTGTGGGAGGGAATGGAAAGAAGGGGTGATGGAAAATGTTATTGTCCTTGCAGTCGATGTAGGGGCTTTAATACGAGAAGTTTACTGATCAAAACAGCTAAAA